>SJYA01002918.1:1770382-1863602 GCA_006410615.1 Neotragus moschatus
AAAAAAAAAAAAAAAAGAAAGAAAGAAAAACAACAACAACAACAAAAAACAGAGAAATTCAAACTTGCTGAAAAGCAAAATAATAAAATAAGTGGCCTGTCTTTCATTCAAAACTCTAGATTCCCCTGAATCTTCTGAAATCAGAAAAAAAAAAATGTTGAGAAGGCATATCATGTTGGCATTGTTGTATTGATACATGGAGGTGACTAGAAAAGTTAAAGTCACCCAGTAGGACCTATCAGTCTCTGTTCAAGGGTGAGCAAGTGTCAAAATTAGCTGCCGCTGCCTGGTTTTGAACCAGATGTTTGTCCTTGATCATCTCACTAAAGCCTTTGGCTTTGGTCACTGTGTTTACTGAAAAGCCTCTGGTTTTATTGACCTGCATTAATTTTATTACTTCATCCCCCATGACTCCAGGCTGTGTTCTAAACCACAAACCCATTGTTTCGTGTACTGAAAAATGTTCTTGACTATCACAACCTGTGGTAAGAGAGAGCCTTAATATCACCTTGATATGACAGCACCCGATAAAGATGACATTAACGTGTATCAATACTAGAAAAGGAGAAAATGTACTATGGTTGTGGTTCTTTAGTTTTCTAGATTAATGGACCGGCATAAAGGACAATATTGGAGAGGTATCTCTGAGTGGGTAGTTACAAGCACAGCTTCTGGGAACACGGAGCCTGAAGGGAAGTAAGTCACAAACCTCAAGGGGATCAGACCGTGCCACACTGAATGGGCCTCGGCAAAGAAGAAGAATGTATCACTTACCTACAGCTTAGTAACAAATTGTCCAAGATTTAGTGACTTAAACAACAGGTCTGGGATTAGAGTAGGTCTGGGCTTGTGATCACAAGCTTACATGACCCTGAGTATGAGTGTCCCCTTAAATTTTGTACCCTGGCTGTCTAGCACAACAATAAAAACAAAAACTTACAATCTTTCACAATTTTGCTAGGCCTTCCCCAGCGGCTCAGATGGTAAAGGAGACTGGGTTCCATCCCTGGGTTGGAAAGACTCCCCGGAGAAGGGAATGGCAACCCACTCCAGTATTCTTGCCTGGGAAATCCCATGGACAGAGGAGCCTGGTGGGCTACAGTCCGTGGGGTCACAAAGAGTCAGACATGACTAAGTGACTAACACTTTCACAATTTCACTGAGAGCAGCTCAGCTGGATGATTTTTCCTCAGAGTATCTCATGAAGGTGCAATCAAGATGTCAACTGGAATTGCAATTATCTGAAGGCTTGACTGGAACTGGAAGAGCTCTGCCAAAGCAGTTCACTCCCATGTCTGGCAAGTAGGCAATGACCATTAGTAGGAGGACTCAGTTCTTTGCATGTGGGCCTCTCCAAAATCCACTTGGGTGTCCTCAGGACATGTCAGCTAAGTGAGCCAAGAAGGAAGGTGGAAGACACAGGGCCTTTCATCATGTATGCTCAGAAACTGCACACCATCATTTCTGTCATGTTCTACTGGTCACACAGACCAACCTTGATACCCTGTAGGGTGAGATTACCCAAAGGTGTGGATAATAGATTGTTGGCTGCCATTTTGAAGGCTGTCTACCTTACAAAGAAAGAGGAAGAGGAGAGAAAGGGGAAGCAAATTGCTTAAATGAGAATCTGGCTTTATAAGAATGGCTTTGGCTTGAGCTTTTGGATAAAGATTAAGTCAAAATAGCAAACTGTGGAGGAGAACTAGAGTTGGCTGTATTATTGGATAATTCAACTCTTTACTCTGCAGTTGTGTGTATGTGTGGGGAGGGTTGAGCACAAAAGCTTCATCCCAGACACAGTCTTTCCATTGAATGTGTCCACCACACATTCAAGGAATGCCAGTCCATAAGATCCCAGCTAGGGGGGTACCGGGTGACTTGGGTATTAGAGGGGATATAACAACGTCTGTTAAAAGATAGCTTATTCCATCAGAATGATCAGAGTAGCTTTGTTCACAGTCTCTAGGGCTTCATTTACTCATTCCTGGGTGATCTGTGCTTTAGTCCACTCTCTGTGATTGAGTGGCATCCCTGTTCTTCACTTGAATTTATTGACCAAGTCAGCATAAATAAGGATCCCAAATTTTCCTATTCCCCCAAAGATTAATCTGATTATTTCTAAAAAAGAAGCCCTTTTTGAGTTCGTTCAATCTGACACCTTCTGTAGATCAGTACAGGGAGCACAAGCAAGTAGGTGTTCCTACTCTCTTCCTCGTGGGGTCAACCTCTCTCTCTCAAACACCAACTTCCGAGGAACCACATGGTACCTTCTGCCGAACGATGACCCTGAAGCTGACACACAGATCTTTCTTTTCCCCCAAGAGGGCAGTGATTTTTTTAATGTAGAAAATGCTTTGCCCCGGGGACTTCATTCCTAAAGACTCTGCTCATCTGTAGCTCCTGCCCTCCTCTTCCTCCTCTGAGTGGTCCCTAGCCACCCTGACAGGGGACCTACCCTCACACCCGGCACAGTCCCCCCACTGACACTCCCTGGAAGCCCTCCGTAAGAATTAAGGGTTGTGTCATCTTTAATGCCAAGATTGTCCATCAGAGCCAAGAGTCAGTGCGCAGACACCTTCTCTGCTCTTTTGTCCCTGCATCTTATCATGACTCTCCAGCAGGGCCTTCGATTTCTACACCTTGGTAGGGGTATCTGGGCTACTTTTTAGCTTGCATCTCTGTGTGCGGAGATATGTGTCCAATTCTGCACACAATGAAAGAATAACAACAACATGAATTACAAATGTTAGGATGCATTATGCTTTGATTAAATAAGAAATGTGAGCGGCTGAGCCCAGAAGGATAGAACCTGAATCCTGTCAAGAGAAAAGATGAATGAACAGAACTATAGTGACATCTGCTGGCTCGTCCCATAGAGCTGTTGGTTTAAATGTCATCAGAAGTGGGTGGTGGAAGGAAATAATAATGATGATACTCTCATGTTTAAAAAAAAAGAAAGAAAGAAATCCTTAAAATATGCTTTTATGCAAAGATGTATGAAGTGCAACTGTTTTAATTGGTATGTCATGAATAAGAAAACAAAAGTCTTTGGAATAGAAGGTGGAAATTGTTGACTCTGCAATTGCCTGTGACAGGAATGGAGAAGCCCACTCTTGTCATCGTTTCAGCGCAGGGTCCCCCACACCCACATGCCACAGGAGATCAACATCAGTCTAGAGGAGAAGGTAAGCAAGCAGAACCAGAGGGTTCTGCTTAAAAGTATCTCTGAGTCTTAAAATACTGGCTTCCTCTTCACATGTTCCAGGAGCAGCTAAGGCTCCAGGGGACACAAATGACCTTCCCCACTCACATGTACAACGTCTTGCACAGTGTCGTGGTGAAGAAAATGTCCGTGGCTGTGATGCTGAGGCACATTAGAAAAACATTAAGATGTAAGCGGGCACTCCCTGGGGGCGGGGCTTCGGGGGTATCAATAGACTTTGCCAGCCCTTTGGCTTCCGGTTGGGCAAACCTTCAATTACCAACATTTGCTGCCCTCTCTGCCAAAAAAAATCAAGTGAGAGCCGGCTCTAGGGTCCTGCAGCCTAAACACAGAATGCCCGAAGCTGCTTCCCTGGAGCCTGAGTCTCAGGGAAACACCCCTTGAGCATTTCTCAGCCAGCGTCATTTTAGAAGGGGCAGTTTTTGTTGGAACAGCCCGCGCCCCCACCTCCCCGCCACCAAAGCAGTGTCACAAAGGGAGCCGTCCTCTGGACTCTGGATAATGACCATTCTGTTTTCAATGAAATACAAATACAAGGATATTTTTTTCCGAAGCACAGCCCTAACTGCCTCCAGTGGATGGTGTCCACAACAATAAATGATAAAGCTTTGCTAATGGCCCTCCTTACAAAAAAAAAAAAAAAATCAGTAGAGATTATGGTTTTCAGAAATTATCCAGATCGTTTTAAAATGGTCTGCATGCCCCTCGGCTTTGGGGTCCAGCATGACAAAAAGATGGCGGCTGCATTAGGAACAAAGGAACTTCTCGCCTCTGCTGTGGGGCCGCTCTGAGTGCGGAAGCATGGCTGCCATCTTGCTGTGCTGAAAGCATCCCCATCCCATATCTGAATAAAGGACAGAGAGGCCCCCGCCCAGGCGGCACGTGGGGGAGTGCGCATCTCACAATAACCGTATATTGTGTGAAAGTACGAGTGTGGACAGTCTGCACTTCTTGGAAGCTGGGTTCCTTTTAATGACTCTGAGGGACAATGCATCACCTGCAAGTCTAAAGCACATTCGATAAAACATCTTGGAGTCGGTGCCTGTGGAATTCATTTTCCAGAGACAGCCACGCTTGGGGATTTGGTTTCTAAGTCTTTTTTTCCCTTTCTTTTTTTTTTTTTTTTTTTTTTTGAGTGTGTTTAAACTGGAAAGCTACTTTCTTCCCCACCCCTCTGTCATCTTTTGGCCCTGGTAGATTCTGCACAATTCATCATTGTTTCAGCAGGTTTTCTACAAGGGAAGATTACTAAACTAATTGATTATTAATTGATTATCATAATAGTCACATTCTATTTGCAGTGATTCCAGCAAGCAAGGTATGCCCCGCTTCGTTCTCAACAGCCAGGGATTTGCTGACCCAGAGCCATGCTGGGGCATCCCCAGGCACCCATCCGTCTGATGCTGACAGTGCCACATCCATTATTTCCACAAATAATGCTAAGGGAGGGAGTACTGGGTGGAACTGGGAGCATCCTTTTCTGTAGTTTCTTCCATTTGCAAGAAGTTTTCTGAATAACTCTAGCATGACATCTATTACTGAGAAGAGGAGGAGCTCTTTTCCAGAATTCTCCTCGACCTTCCTGCCACCACAGACTCCAGGCCCTCCAGACTCAGTGGGCTGTGATCTTGGTCCTATCTCCTGACACACGGTTCACCCTGTGACTCAAACTCCATCACTCTTACAAAGCAACACTGTCATCTGCATCCATGGAGCCCTGTTGCTGTTTAGTCGCTAAGTCATGCCCGACTGTTTGTGACCCCACGGACGGCAGCAAGCTGGGCTTCCCTGCCCCTCACTATCTCCCAGTTGCTCAAACTCATATCCATTGAGTCGCTGAATGCCATCCAACCATTTCATCCTCCATTGCCCCTTTCTCCTCTTACCCTCAATCCTTCCCAGCACCATGGTGTTTTCCAATGAGTCAGCTCTCTGCATCAGGTGGACAAAGTATTAGAGCTTCAGCATCAATCCTTCCAATGAATATTCAGGGTTGATTTCCTTTAGGATTGATTGGTTTGATCTCCTTGCTGTCCAAGGCATTCTCAAGAGTCTTCTCCAACACGACAGTTCAAAAGCATCAGTTCTTCAGCACTCAGCCTTCTTTATGGTACAACTGTCACATCCATACACGACTACTGGAAAAACCATTGCTTTGACTCTATAGACTTTTGTTGACAAAGTAATATCTGTATTTTTTAGTATGCTGTCTAGGTTTGTCATAGTTTTTCTTCCAAGGAGCAAACATCTTTTAATCTTGTGGCTGCAGTCACCATAAGCAGTGATTTTGAGGTCCAAGAAAATCACTTGGAGTCTGTCACTGTTTCCATAAAACACCCTCCTCTGGGTGCCCTATGCCTCAGTCTCTTGTTCAGTCCCTTGTTCAGTCCCCAGGGCACAACAGTGCACAAAGTGTGCCCTCGGGCTCACAGGGCAAAAAGACAATTACTTTGACCAGACAGCAGGGTGTCATTTATACTGTGACAGAACAGGGGGGCAGGAGTCAGGAGAAACTTCCCAGAAGAAGGGACATTTGTGCTGAGTCGTCAAGGATGTGGGATTACAGAAGGGGAAGTATGTCCCAGGCAAAGGAAGCATCATAGAAGAAGGAAACCCACCCACAAATAATAGTTCTCAGGTGGCCAGAGGGAAGCTGTGTGTACGGAGGGGTCTGGTAGTGAAGAAGAGGGCATCAGGAAACAGGAGAAGCCCCATATGTGGCGTGTGTTGATCCTCAAAGGTGTAGTTTCATGGCATACCTTATTTAACATTTGTTGAGCATCTACTGTATACAAGGATTGGTCCTACATGCTTGGTGGAATTTGGAGGAACACCATCTCTGCTCTCAATAATGAACACACATTGAGTGCCCACTGCATACCAGACAAGCTATCCTTTTGCTATTCTATTGAATCCTTGTAACAAACCTGCCAGGTAGCTACCATCACCCTGGCTTTGCAAAGGAGGACACTGGAGCCCTGAGACACAAAAATGACTTGTCCATGATCAAACCTGTGGTTTGCAACTCAGCTGGACAACAACTTCAGAGAAGTCCCAAGAAGCTTATGAGCGAACGTTTCCAGTAAGACAAAACTATAGAGGAGAGGGAGGGGCATGCAAACATCTGGGGGTTATGCTTTCCCTGCTTCTGACATATCCCCTTGTGCCGCAAAGGAACCCCAGGCTCAGACTCCGGAAGCCCCTGTGTGCATTCTCCAGGCAGGAGCCCTCCACAGAGAGGCCTGCTTTGCCTGTAGCCCCTTCTCCCCATCCCCAAGCCTCCCCGCCTTTGTAATACCTCCTGCAGGGGGTAGCCTTACCTCTGACCTACCAGCCGCTGGGCAAGGTGTAAGCCCCCCTGGGGTCCTGGAAGTTCCCCTGGCCTCCTGCATAGATGGCAATTTCCACTTCAGACATTTCTCAAGCTTGGCAGAGGGAAGCAGAAAGATTCATAACCAGGAGAAGGAGAAAGACTACTGGGCTGATTCTCAACACAGGGTTGTGGTTTCCTTTATAGAACTCTTATTTTGTATCAGTTCGCCTTGATTACTTTTCGAAATATTAAAATCCGTAAGTAAACATCTTGCCCTGTTAAGGTTAGTCTCCTGCCAGTAGCCTTTATCAGGCTTATAAATTCTATTTTTATCTCCCCCACCTGCTCCCAACTCTTCTCTTAAGCTGACACCAAAAGGTCCAATAATCAGTCACCCAATTCTGTGGTCATGGACCTCTCCAATAACAAGGGGAGAAGTGTAGTCTCACCAATGCGGGAAGCAAAGAAAGGAGAGAATCATCAAGGACTTCTTAATACAACTAAAAAGTGGCAAAGTCTGCCTAGAAATAGAATGTTTTAAAGAGAGAGAGAGACATTTGTTAAGAAACAGCATGTTTCAACATAAACCGAGATGTAATGAACACATGGAAAAAAGTCCAAGGGAAAAAAAGCTATGGAAACAAGCATGGAAGTGTCAAGTTAGGGCATAGGTGGGTGTTTCCAGAACACTATTTTAGATCCTACTTATACATGAATTGCTCTGATAAAATTTCCCTGTGGTTGATCTTTACACGCTGGACCCAGTGAGTCAAGGTCAGCCCCTCACCCCTTGTCTGGGGCTCCGTCATTTCCGATAGCGCACAATATGGTGTGCATTTGCTCATTGCCTCATTGGTCTTTGAGTGCTCTGGCATTCATATAACATTGTATTTCCGAATCTGCACTACTTCACATCACAGAGGGAAACAGAAAAGGAAGATGCTGAAGAGAACATGAAGGGAGAAAAAGACAGGAGACTTTGTCAGGAGTTTTAAACTTTTTCCATTGAGTTAGCAGAAGCCCCTGGGAGAAGATGCTTTAGATGTTTGGTCCTTCTGGGCACACTGTTGCCAGAGAGAAGAAAGCACACGACAATTTAAAAGTGGTTGGGACACGCGAGGGACTCAAAGAAAAGACGGAGGGAAGGTGCCTGTCTCACAATTGCTCTTTTATGTGGGCTTAGGGTTGTGACCAATACTGTCATCGTTTACAGCATATACTTCTTTCAAAAGCATGAGAAATCTTGGCTGTCGACTGTGTAAAGAGAAAACGTCTCAGTTTTTACCTAAAATTCTTTATCCCATGATGCATAGCATTAAGCAAAGGACATGGGCACTTAGGGAAAGGATTTTCAAATTCGTGGTGCCCTCTTATTTTGCCTTGTAAATTTTGCCAGGTTTCCTTCCTTCACTGGTTTTATATTAACCATTCGCAGCCAGAGCACAAATGATGGGGAAAGTCATAAATACAGAGGCAGAATTGCTCTACGAAGTCATCCAAACGTTAGGTAAGACATCTTCCCACGGGGATCCTGAATTTTAGAACAAAGACCCCGAGATGGTTGGAGGGGTTGGCAGGGACCGGGAGGACATGAGATGAGTAAATCATCTCCTCTATTAATTAACTGTCTAAGGAAACTGTGTCAGTATAGTTTCTCTTCTGTTTCCCCCCTGCCCCAAATGCCAGTGAGTCAGTGAACAGGGTAATGTGAGATGGCATGCCAACTTGTGGACATCAGTGAAATCTGCCTCAAAGCTTGCCCAGCTTAGCATTTACCAAGGTACCTCCAATGGGCTGAGTTATGTCCCCTCAAAATTAATATACTGAAACCCTACCATACACTCCACCCCCCACCTCCGCAATTCAGAATATGACTTTGGAGATAGGCTCTCTAAAGAGATAATGAAGTTAACATGAGGTCATTAGTGTTAGTCGCTTTAGTCGTGTCCGTCTCTTTGCGACCCTATGAACTGTAGCCTGCTATGGGATTCTCCAGGCAAGAATACTAGAGTGGGAAGCCATCCCCTTCTCCAGAGGATCTTTGCAACCCAGGGGTAGAACCCAGGTCTCTTCCACTGTAGGTGGACTCTTTACCACTGGAGCCACCAGGAATACCTGAGGTCATTAGGATGGACTCTAATTCAATCTGTCTGGTGTCCTTATTTTTCCCTCTTTTTAGAGGCAATTAGGACCCACAGATACACAGCAGGAAGACCCTGTGAAGACATCAGAAAAAGGTGGCCATCTACAAGAGAAGGAGAGAAACCTCAGAAGATACCACCCTTGATCTTGGACTCCCAGCGTCCAGAATTTTGAAAAGACAAACTTCTGTTGTTTAAGCCACCCAGTCGGTGGTATTTTGTTATGGCAGCTCTAGAAGACTAATAATGTGCTTACAATAGTCTGTTAAGTGAGAAAAATGAATCAGTCTCTCAATGATGACCCTTAGGAAACCTGAAATCTGTAGACACATGGGAAGTAGCTGGCACTGTGCAGTATGACTGAGGGTCTGGCGTTAGCTCTTCTGCTCATGACTCTGATGACCTCAGGCAAGTGTGCAAACCTCTCTGAGCACCAGATCCCTCTTGTGTGAAATGAAGATAATGATACATTTATGGAAGAAATCCTCCAGTGTGTACTAGGTATACAAATGTAAATGATATCGTCCTGTTCTGGTGATGCTTATGGTGACTCTAATTAAGGAGGAAGAGAGAAAGAGATGCTCATAAATGGATAATTGCAACACCATGGGACACTTGCTCCAAAAAATATATGTACATGCACTTTCAGAGAATTATGTGTGGGTGTTAAGGTTGCATCAGATTAACTTTTAAGAGTGATGTCAGGAAAAACTTCACAAAGGAGATCATTTGACTGGGCTTTTAAAGTACAAGTTCAAATAGCAGAGAATCAGACAAGAGAGCTTTGGGATAAAGAAGCATGCACAAAGGCAAGGGTGCCCAGAAGGCCAAGACAAGGTAAAAGAATAGTAAATAGCTAGGCTTGATTAGAGAGAACCACCAAGACTGTCAGAACATGAGATAGGAAAGTTACATTGGTGTCAAATGGTAAATGGTCTTGAATACTTAGACAAGCTGTCTCAGCTTTGTTCTGTTAGACACTGGGGATCAGCGAAGATGTTTCAGCAAGACAGTGATATAAAGAGAGATGTCTTTTGGAAAGTATATTTTCAAGGCAGTGTGGTAAATGGATGTGATGGGAAATGTTTAGAAACATACACCAAGTAGATATGTTATTGCAAGAGTTCACATACTTGAAAAACCCTGGGTGGGGAAGGATTGAATTGGATAATCTCTGTGAACTTACTCTTTAAATAATAATACCAATAATTGTGACTATTTTTAAGAGTGAGAATATTTAAGACCAGAACTTGTCAGTACATGTCAATGCTAATTAAATTTTCAGGGCAGTTGTGAGAAATTAGTTAATATCATTACAAGCATATGATACCAGGTGATTTTCTTAGTTGCAAATTTCTTGTTTTAACAGTAAAATAACTGCTCAGTCAAACAATTTGAAGGAAGTGAAGTGTTTCGCCAAAATGAAATTTTCAATTCATTTCTATCTCGTTTCCATCTTTTTTATAATTAAATTTATTTATTTTTAATTGAAGAATAATTACGCTACAATATTGTGTTGGTTTCTGCCAAACATCAACATGAATCAGCCATAGATATACCTATGTCCCCTCCCTCTCAAACCTCCCTCTCTCTTCCCTCCCCATCCCATCTTCTAGATTGTTACAGAGCCCTGTTTGGAGTTCCCTGAGTCACATGGCAAGTTCCCATTGGCTATCTGTCATAATATGGTAGTCTATATGTTTCCATGCCACTCTCTCCATTCATCCCACCTCCTTCCTCCCCCTACCCCCGTCCATAAGTCTGTTCCCTATGTCTGTGTTTCCACTGCTGCCCTGCAAATAGGTTCATCATGTCCATCTTTACTGAAAGTTCGTTACTTTTGGTGGCAATAAGAACAAGTCTGCCCCCAAATTTAGGACAATAAACCAAAGCTTTAAATTCCACAGGTACTGGTGTTGAAAGTTCATAGGTTATGAAATATAAATGACACTATGCTTTAGAGACCAGATTATACACTGTCAACAACATCTCCCCCTCTTTCTCTGCACCTCCTACCCCAACTGCCTAGCAGAATTACCTGCTATCTTCTCTGTGCTCCCAAAGCCCTTTGTTTGCTATTGGACAAATCACACTGCAGGAAGGAATATACATAAGCCTTTGTCTCCATTGCTAGGTCACAAACTCCTTGTCTTCTTCATCTCTGGCTCCCCAGAGCCTAGCATCGGGCCTGCCTGGCCACAGAAGATGCTTGATATTCAGTCATTGAATTGCTTTAAGGTAACTCCCAGGATGGGGTGTGTGTGTGCGTGTGTGCGTGTGTCTGTGTGTGTCTGTGTATATTTCTGCTATAAACTCAGAGTGAAAAGTGATAAAGTAACGTGGATTCCACTCGACGGCCTGTTCTATAAAGTACTTCTCTTTTTAGTGTAAAAGCCCCAGTGATGGACTGACACATGCCAGCTTAAGCACACATGCAAAAGCTCTGTCTTGGCAGCCAGCCTTGGTTAGCCCAGCTCTCTTTGAATGCAACCGTCTGATTCATAAGTGCTTGTCCTGCTCCATAGCCCTAGCGCGTATCACGTTTATTTGTTTGACTTATGCAGGACGAGTGTGTATACATCTCCTATACAGGATCTCATTATACCCAGGCAGAAAGTGGTTTAATGCACACTTTGTACTTTTGACACCTAAATAATCCAGTTATCATCTCGACATGGAAATTGGAATGTCTTTGTTCTAGTGGCCTGATATACTCGAGTTAGAATACATACATCAATGATTTCAAAACACAATGTGTTCTACAAATATCAAACCTTGTTCGCTGTGCTTCAAACAATGCAGTCAAGACAGTTCATTATACAGGGATGGGGAAATAAATTCCCTTTTTTCTCTTTGCTTTTCTTCTATGGACTAAAGAAGCATCAATAAAAAGGCCAGGTGCTCTGTAGCTAATGTTCTCGTGGACAGCACACACATTCAGCGCATAGACTAACAGCCATTTACTGTCTTTTTCCTTGAATATTAATACAGCGATAGGACACTATAAAAAGTGTCTTTTTATTCTTCTACTTCCTTAAATCATACTTATTATTGAGATATCTTAGAAAAACATTCCATTTCAATGATAGCTGACTTTTTCTTAAGACATCATTTGCAGTGTGTCATATGAGGTACTTTAAACTCTCCCTATAATATCTCATTAGCCCTAGAAGGTAAGTAAGTATTATTCTTTTTTGCTCCTATCTACAGATGCAGTTGTTGTTGTTGTTTAGTCGCTAAGTTGTGTCTGACTCTTTTGCAACCCAATGGACTGTAGCCTGCCAGGCTCCTCTGTCCATGGGATTTTCCAGGCAAGAACACTGGAGTGGGTTGCCATTTCCTTCTCTGGGGGATCTTTCCCTCCCAGAGATCAAACCAATGTGTCCTGCATTGGCAGGTGGATTCTTTACCACTGAGTCACCAGAGAAGCTCACAAATGCAGAAGTCAAACAAAGAATCACTTTCCACCATGACTGGGAGGGAGAGAGACCCTGTTTCTCTCTGACTTGAATCTGGCTTTACACACTGTATCATACTATCCCAGCTTTTTGAGGGACTGAGCACCCAAATTCCTGTCTCTGCTAACTTCAGTCTGAATTTAGGCTTCTAACTGAAGGCTGCAATCATTTCCAGCATAAATGCGGAACTCCATATATGTCGATGAATGACTACTGTGGTGCTAATCACTAACTGTAAGTCCAGAGGGGAAGATTCAGAAATAGCAGAGATAAGAATATTTTTGCACCTGTATAACAAGAGCATCAACAGTGGTAATAAAGATAATAACATTTAGTTCACTTGTGGAGAAAACACTACAAACTAATCTCAGTGCAGGAGATAAACTTAAGGCAATCGGTGGGTTTGAGGCAGCAGTTTCAATGTATTCACTTGGTCGGATGCTATGGCCCAACAAAGATCCAGGAGACTTCCCAAGTGACATCCAAGGGAAAGCAACAAAATGTTGGATAAAGCGTTCCAAACCTAGTACAGAGAGTCTCACTCTGCCACATGGAAAAAGTGGTGAGGAAACCTTCAACAATGAGTACTGTGCCTGGAAATAAGACTGGGTAAAGTCACCGCAACTGCACCCTCTGTAAATTAGTTAGCAATAATGGGTACAGTTTGAAACCGTGAAAACTTTGAAAAATAGAATAATTGCAAGCCATGAAATCATTTATAGAAATCGAAACAACAAACTCTAAGGCGGACACATCCAGCAGCTCTTTTCTACTTAATTTGAAATATTTATAGTAGAGGTGAAGCAAACATTTGATGCGTGTGGAGGTGCGGGCGCAGCAAGTCAAGACAGGTGATTGGCATTAAAATCATTGCAAGTGTTTAACACAAGAAGCCTTGCTTATGAAGGGCAGAGATGTAAAATAAATGGACACACACGTGGAGAAACAATACGCAATGTTGTGTGCTACGAGCGACATGGAGTGGAAGTTGCTCAGTCATGTCCGGCTCCCTGCAAGCCCCCCAGGCTCCTCTGTCCATGGAATTCTTCTGGCAGAATACAGGAGAGGGTTGCCATTCCTTTCTCCGGGGGATCTTCCTGACCCCAGGATCAAACCCAGGTCTCCCACATCGCAGGCAGATTCTTTACCAACTGAGCCACGAGGGAAGCCCACCAACAGACACAAGAAGTCTACTGAGGTTATAAGTTACCGACTGGCCTTCAAATGCAAGTAAATAGCAGAATTAAAACGGAGCTCAGCTGAGACCATAAACCAGGTCGGTGAATATAAAATTTTAAACATAACGTATACTGAGATAGAGCCATAGTCACAGACCAACAATTTCTGGATAAAAGACCAACAGCTTGCTACCTGCTCAAACCCATAAAGCAAATGGGATCAATAGGGCAGGACCAGATAAAGAGGCAATCAGCCGGAAGAGGAAGGCAGGCATGTTGTGAAGAACAACATAGGCTGCTGTGCAGCTGTGGGTTTAATAAGGCCAAGTTTATGCTATACTTCAGGGACAATTCAGAAAACGATGACATTGGATTTCTATTTCAACAACAAATTACCATAAGATTTCTACATAAATATCAATATGAAGCTGCAGTCAATACAATGACTACATAACCTTCCCAAGAATTTTTAATCGTAACTTTTAAGGAGATGTCTTGCTTAGTTAAGTGCTTTCATATATTTTATATAATTTTATTTTTATAGTAATCATAACTTCTATTCTTAACACCACAGATCAGATGAGAAAACTGGAAATCAGAAGCAGTGAAAAATATGTCAAAGACAACACAAAGTGTCAGTGGCAGAGCCAAGATGAAAAAGGTGTTTCTGACTTCTATAGCTTTTTCTTCTCACGGAATCAGCCTTTCAAGTTTAAATCAGTCTGAAATGTAAAATACTAGTTGATTATAGGAAAAACATGTATCCAAGTTGGGAGATACATTTAAATCCCATTAAACTAACTGAAAAATTCATGAGCAATGCATGGATAATTTGTTTCTTATTAAAACATTAAACTTGTAGAGAATATTTAGCTGTTCAAATGTCAAGTAACGGGATAGCTATAGTAAGTTAATTAGGTACCAATTCATTGCTAAAGATACTTAATTGACATTTAATAAGCATATTAAATACCAATTAACCAACTATATTTAGTGCTAACTATATTTAGTCAAAGTTGTTTTGTTAATTGCTTGCTCAGTGCCTTAGTATCTATGGTCAATAGATTATAACCCAATTAAATATATACATTAATGTGTTTGCATATATGTCTCCCCAGTGGGGAGTGTCGCCCAGATGCTCATGTATGGGTTTAACCATCATCACCCATCCCTGTGAAGAAAACCTCCTCCAGCAAGCTGCCCCAGCTAGTGGGAGACCCTCTACAAGAAAAATGTCAGCCCGCATCTGAGGACAAGACCATAGCACTCTCCTGTCACTGCTGAACTCGGGACATGGAAAAATTAACAGCTGCTGGTGACAGGGGCACAGGGCTCTTCGGGACAGAGATCAAACCCTTTCGAGCCCTCTGCAGAGCAACGATCTCATTCAGAAGCCACAGCCACGGCATTTCTTAAACACCATTTTTATTACCGTCTACAGGAGGCAGGAGCATACTGATTGCGATAATCGCCTCCAGGGTCTCGTGACTCGACAGGGCTTAAAAGATCCTGGGTGGTGTTCTTCTGGGCTACTCGCTGAGTAAGGCTGTCTGCCAGTCATATGCTGACGTGTGGGGCCGGTATTGTGTATTCGGGTCACAGTGTTTCCCGCAGACACGATGCTTCCAGCACAATAGCGAAACGACACGTGAACAGAGATCAGGGACCAGTCTGCGTTAACCTTGGTCCCCCTTCCTTGACCCCACAAAGGCATTTAATGTGTCTGTAGCTTCCAACAGCCTGAGGAATCCTTGCTGAGGTTTGAATATGCAGAAGCGCTGAACAGTGATGTGAATCTCATTTCTCAGGGTTGAAGGACAAAGCTGGCAGTTACTCAGACTATTTGTGCAGGCAAGACATACCCACACAAGCCTTGTCTCAACATGACAAGACCATGTAACAACTATTTCCTAAATAAAGGTGAATTACTATTTTGGAAATCAACCCAATCTTAAAACTTGGGGAGTGCTTTCCATTATTTAAATAATCAAGTTGCTGCCCACTGTGCGATCCCTGAGCTTGGCCAGAGCCAAAGTCTGGAATTGTGAACATTTAGTGGTGAGGTCTAGGTGATCATGTTTCCTACGCAATCCAGAAAAGCCAGCTGCTAGGGCAGTGAGTCAAGCAATCAGTTTGGGGATTTCCCAACTTATGGACAGAACTTTTCCAAAGATAGTCTGAGATCTACAGTTTAGGAGGAGCTGAGCCAGGAACTGACGACATTACAGCTCTGGGAGACAGGAGTCAGTGGGCAGGAATCATCAAAAGTATTACAAGAACACCTTTCTTAGTGTCTCATCCTTAGATGGATGAAAACCCTGCAGCTTTTGTCTGAGACTGTCTTCAAGGATTGCTGCTCCATCTCTGTTCAGTTCAGTTCAGTCGCTCAGTCGTGTCTGACTCTTTGCGACCCCATGAACTGCAGCACGCCAGGCCTCCCTGTCCATCACTAACTCCTGGAGTTCACTCAGACTCGCGTCCATCGAGTCAGTGATGCCATCCAGCCATCTCATCCTCTGTCATCCCCTTCTTCTCCTGCCCCCAGTCCCTCCCAGCATCAGAGTCTTTTCCAATGAGTCAACTCTTTGCATGAGGTGGCCAAAGTACTGGAGTTTCAGCTTTAGCATCTTTCCTTCCAAAGAAATCCCAGGACTGATCTCCTTCAGAATGGACTGATTGGATCTCCTTGCAGTCCAAGGAAGGGACTCTCAAGAGTCTTCTCCAACACCACAGTTCAAAGGCATCAATTCTTCAGCGCTCAGCCTTCTTCCATCTCTGTAGGCACAACCAAAAGAAATTCCCTAAAGTGACTATAATTCAAACATGTTCAGACTGGAGGAATAAAGGTAAATGGTGGGAGGCCATATCTTTAGAACAGAATATAGGAAGGCATACATGTAAAATAGCAAGAGTAATACTTTCAAGGATGGCATCACCGATTCAATGGACCTGAACTTGGGCAACCTCTGGGAGATGGTTAGAGACAGGGAGGCCTGGTGTGCTGTAGTCCATGGGGGTCACAAAGAGTTGGACATAACAACTGAACAATAGCAACAACCAACATTTACACCTATCCTGGGTATGATTACAAAATGATACGTGTTGCTATAAACAGGGCTTCCCTTGTGGCTCAGCTGGAAAAGAGTCCAAAGATTATGAATGTGTTAACTAGTTATGAAGTTGAGGGGGTGCCTAGACACAGTGACCCTAGTTGACCTGTTCTGTCGTTTTTTTTTGTCTCCACGTGAACACTGGTGGTTTTGCGTATCTCTTGCCAGAAGTCCATCTGTATCGGCAAAACTGCATCTGTTTGTGTTTGGAGGTTGGTGGGGGGCAGTGATGGGTAAGGGGAGGATGTCTCCTTCCTTCAAAAATGACGCTGGGCTCTGATGAGAATCTTCTCATCATCTTGAGACTTGGCAGCGGATTAATATGTAACACTCTTGAAAATGTCCCAGGGCGGGTCAGTGCAATTTACCTCATTTGGCTTTTGCATCAAATTTTCCATTGAAAAGACTTGTGCACTTTGCATGTTCCAAGTTAATGAAGGACTGCCATGTGCCTGTGAGCTTTGTTTGAGGATGCCATGAAATGGGGGAGAAAATTATTATCCGGAGGGACATAATTGTTGCCCTGAATAAGTCTGATCAGTGAGGGAAAGGAATAAAGAGATTGTATGTGAAATTTAAATTCTTCAGTGGGAGGTACTCTTGGGTAAGGAAAACACTCAAGCTAAAGTTAGAAATGAATTAGTTAACACAACAGAAAAAAAAAAAGAGTCAGACTCTATAGACTGAGCCAACATTTCAATTTTCAGCTCAGTAGGTAGTGGAAGTGAGGCTGAAGAGGGGGCTTGGCATAAATCATAAATTCCAGGATATTGTACTATAGCCTTCTAGGGGACTCAGTAAGCCACAGTTGACATATAGATTTGAGGTTCAGAATCTAGTTCTGGTGTTTAAAGAGAAAAGAAAGAGCTATATCAGAGGTCAGGGAAAATGCAGGACATTCAAGATAATGAATTAAATTCTCTTCCGATTGAAGAGAAATGGACAAAATGGGAATCTGTGTTTGAATTCTAAAAATTGGTGATTAAGAAGCAATCTGAATGAAGTCTATATGGCTTATAAATTTTTGGTTGATGATCGATTTGAGTTTATTAGGTAGATCAGAACAAAAGGACATAAATGCAAATCAAGAGAGAATGTGTGAAAAAGAAATTTAAAGAGATATTTTATGGAGAAAGTGATGACATTTAGGATGAATTTGATCACTGCATGGATCTCAGTAAATTAAAAAGAGTATAATTGGTTATACAAGTGAAAGAAGCACCCTGAATCTTAATAGGACTCTGTGTTGCTTTAGAAAAGAGAACAGTGAGTTTACTTGAAATAGAGAATCCCTTCTAGGCTGCTTCCTTCAGAGACACCATCTCCACATCCATGTCGGGCAGTGGGGAGCAGAGGAGGAACATTTCACATTTCCTGGCCCCCAGCCCTTGAAGGCTTTCTGGTCTTGATCCAGCAGCATGACCCAGGAGCTCGGTGGCAGTGCAGGGGCCCCATTCTGGGCCTACGGAATCAGAACCTGGATGACTCATGTGTACATTAATATTCGAAAGGCACAGATCTAAAACCAACACCCACAGCTCTACCTCTAGTTAAGGTGGGATTTAAACAGGCCTGGACTTGAAGCCTGGCTGTCCCCTTCACTAGGCAAGGCTGGTTAAATGATTTCATTCCTGAATTTCAATCTCCTCATATGTAAAACGGAAATCATGACAATAGTAGCTACCTATTTCAAAGAGTTTTATTAGCACGAAATGAAATTAGTGTTGAAAGCCCAGAGACTCTGAAATCAGATGTGCAAAGTCACTTCAGTCGTGTCCGACTCTTTGCAAACCCACGGACTCCAGGCTCCATGGTCCATGGGATTCTCCAGGCAAGAATTCTGGAGTGGGTTGCCATGCCCTCCTCCAAGGGATCTTCCTGACCCAGGGACTGAACCCGCATCTCTTGCATGTCCTGCATTGCAGATGGGTTCTTTACCACTAGCGTCACCTGGAAAGCTCCTAAAACCAGACAGTCTGGCTCAGACCATGCTCTGTCACTCACCAGCTGCACAACTTTGGGACAAACCATCTAACTTCACTACCTGCCCCCAGGTTTTTCATCAGTAAAAAAAATTAATAATTGTACCCATATTACAGACTTGCTGTGGGAGCCAGCAATGTAACTGACATAAAACGTTAAAATATCACTGATGCCTTGATGCGCTATAGACATGTTGGCTAGAATGACTGTTACAAATGAAATGCCAGGAAGACAAAAGGTTCTCAGTAGATGTTAGCTCCTCTCTGTAGCATTACTTGCCCACACAATGACTTATTGTTATAGAAGCAGGCAGATTAAGGATGATGGAGAACAACAAATTCAAGATTTAAGTAATTATACATTTGTGGTAGGATTTGCCTTTAACTGCTAACAGAACAATATGGGTTTTGGCAAAATGTTCTTTGAATCTACTGTAGGCTCACTTGTCTATCTAGGCAAGTTGGAAAACAGAACATGTTAATTCACATAACTTGGTTTTCCAAAAAAAAACTTTTCCCAAATGAAACAAAGGGATTTCCCCCCTCTACTGGATCCTAACCCCAACTGACTCCTTTTTGTGTGTGCAAATTGAANCTGTGAAGAAAACCTCCTCCAGCAAGCTGCCCCAGCTAGTGGGAGACCCTCTACAAGAAAAATGTCAGCCCGCATCTGAGGACAAGACCATAGCACTCTCCTGTCACTGCTGAACTCGGGACATGGAAAAATTAACAGCTGCTGGTGACAGGGGCACAGGGCTCTTCGGGACAGAGATCAAACCCTTTCGAGCCCTCTGCAGAGCAACGATCTCATTCAGAAGCCACAGCCACGGCATTTCTTAAACACCATTTTTATTACCGTCTACAGGAGGCAGGAGCATACTGATTGCGATAATCGCCTCCAGGGTCTCGTGACTCGACAGGGCTTAAAAGATCCTGGGTGGTGTTCTTCTGGGCTACTCGCTGAGTAAGGCTGTCTGCCAGTCATATGCTGACGTGTGGGGCCGGTATTGTGTATTCGGGTCACAGTGTTTCCCGCAGACACGATGCTTCCAGCACAATAGCGAAACGACACGTGAACAGAGATCAGGGACCAGTCTGCGTTAACCTTGGTCCCCCTTCCTTGACCCCACAAAGGCATTTAATGTGTCTGTAGCTTCCAACAGCCTGAGGAATCCTTGCTGAGGTTTGAATATGCAGAAGCGCTGAACAGTGATGTGAATCTCATTTCTCAGGGTTGAAGGACAAAGCTGGCAGTTACTCAGACTATTTGTGCAGGCAAGACATACCCACACAAGCCTTGTCTCAACATGACAAGACCATGTAACAACTATTTCCTAAATAAAGGTGAATTACTATTTTGGAAATCAACCCAATCTTAAAACTTGGGGAGTGCTTTCCATTATTTAAATAATCAAGTTGCTGCCCACTGTGCGATCCCTGAGCTTGGCCAGAGCCAAAGTCTGGAATTGTGAACATTTAGTGGTGAGGTCTAGGTGATCATGTTTCCTACGCAATCCAGAAAAGCCAGCTGCTAGGGCAGTGAGTCAAGCAATCAGTTTGGGGATTTCCCAACTTATGGACAGAACTTTTCCAAAGATAGTCTGAGATCTACAGTTTAGGAGGAGCTGAGCCAGGAACTGACGACATTACAGCTCTGGGAGACAGGAGTCAGTGGGCAGGAATCATCAAAAGTATTACAAGAACACCTTTCTTAGTGTCTCATCCTTAGATGGATGAAAACCCTGCAGCTTTTGTCTGAGACTGTCTTCAAGGATTGCTGCTCCATCTCTGTTCAGTTCAGTTCAGTCGCTCAGTCGTGTCTGACTCTTTGCGACCCCATGAACTGCAGCACGCCAGGCCTCCCTGTCCATCACTAACTCCTGGAGTTCACTCAGACTCGCGTCCATCGAGTCAGTGATGCCATCCAGCCATCTCATCCTCTGTCATCCCCTTCTTCTCCTGCCCCCAGTCCCTCCCAGCATCAGAGTCTTTTCCAATGAGTCAACTCTTTGCATGAGGTGGCCAAAGTACTGGAGTTTCAGCTTTAGCATCTTTCCTTCCAAAGAAATCCCAGGACTGATCTCCTTCAGAATGGACTGATTGGATCTCCTTGCAGTCCAAGGAAGGGACTCTCAAGAGTCTTCTCCAACACCACAGTTCAAAGGCATCAATTCTTCAGCGCTCAGCCTTCTTCCATCTCTGTAGGCACAACCAAAAGAAATTCCCTAAAGTGACTATAATTCAAACATGTTCAGACTGGAGGAATAAAG
This sequence comes from Neotragus moschatus, assembly GCA_006410615.1. NCBI lineage: Eukaryota > Metazoa > Chordata > Mammalia > Artiodactyla > Bovidae > Neotragus > Neotragus moschatus. The sequence continues at coordinate 1,791,058 of SJYA01002918.1, forward strand.
GTAAATGGTGGGAGGCCATATCTTTAGAACAGAATATAGGAAGGCATACATGTAAAATAGCAAGAGTAATACTTTCAAGGATGGCATCACCGATTCAATGGACCTGAACTTGGGCAACCTCTGGGAGATGGTTAGAGACAGGGAGGCCTGGTGTGCTGTAGTCCATGGGGGTCACAAAGAGTTGGACATAACAACTGAACAATAGCAACAACCAACATTTACACCTATCCTGGGTATGATTACAAAATGATACGTGTTGCTATAAACAGGGCTTCCCTTGTGGCTCAGCTGGAAAAGAGTCCAAAGATTATGAATGTGTTAACTAGTTATGAAGTTGAGGGGGTGCCTAGACACAGTGACCCTAGTTGACCTGTTCTGTCGTTTTTTTTTGTCTCCACGTGAACACTGGTGGTTTTGCGTATCTCTTGCCAGAAGTCCATCTGTATCGGCAAAACTGCATCTGTTTGTGTTTGGAGGTTGGTGGGGGGCAGTGATGGGTAAGGGGAGGATGTCTCCTTCCTTCAAAAATGACGCTGGGCTCTGATGAGAATCTTCTCATCATCTTGAGACTTGGCAGCGGATTAATATGTAACACTCTTGAAAATGTCCCAGGGCGGGTCAGTGCAATTTACCTCATTTGGCTTTTGCATCAAATTTTCCATTGAAAAGACTTGTGCACTTTGCATGTTCCAAGTTAATGAAGGACTGCCATGTGCCTGTGAGCTTTGTTTGAGGATGCCATGAAATGGGGGAGAAAATTATTATCCGGAGGGACATAATTGTTGCCCTGAATAAGTCTGATCAGTGAGGGAAAGGAATAAAGAGATTGTATGTGAAATTTAAATTCTTCAGTGGGAGGTACTCTTGGGTAAGGAAAACACTCAAGCTAAAGTTAGAAATGAATTAGTTAACACAACAGAAAAAAAAAAAGAGTCAGACTCTATAGACTGAGCCAACATTTCAATTTTCAGCTCAGTAGGTAGTGGAAGTGAGGCTGAAGAGGGGGCTTGGCATAAATCATAAATTCCAGGATATTGTACTATAGCCTTCTAGGGGACTCAGTAAGCCACAGTTGACATATAGATTTGAGGTTCAGAATCTAGTTCTGGTGTTTAAAGAGAAAAGAAAGAGCTATATCAGAGGTCAGGGAAAATGCAGGACATTCAAGATAATGAATTAAATTCTCTTCCGATTGAAGAGAAATGGACAAAATGGGAATCTGTGTTTGAATTCTAAAAATTGGTGATTAAGAAGCAATCTGAATGAAGTCTATATGGCTTATAAATTTTTGGTTGATGATCGATTTGAGTTTATTAGGTAGATCAGAACAAAAGGACATAAATGCAAATCAAGAGAGAATGTGTGAAAAAGAAATTTAAAGAGATATTTTATGGAGAAAGTGATGACATTTAGGATGAATTTGATCACTGCATGGATCTCAGTAAATTAAAAAGAGTATAATTGGTTATACAAGTGAAAGAAGCACCCTGAATCTTAATAGGACTCTGTGTTGCTTTAGAAAAGAGAACAGTGAGTTTACTTGAAATAGAGAATCCCTTCTAGGCTGCTTCCTTCAGAGACACCATCTCCACATCCATGTCGGGCAGTGGGGAGCAGAGGAGGAACATTTCACATTTCCTGGCCCCCAGCCCTTGAAGGCTTTCTGGTCTTGATCCAGCAGCATGACCCAGGAGCTCGGTGGCAGTGCAGGGGCCCCATTCTGGGCCTACGGAATCAGAACCTGGATGACTCATGTGTACATTAATATTCGAAAGGCACAGATCTAAAACCAACACCCACAGCTCTACCTCTAGTTAAGGTGGGATTTAAACAGGCCTGGACTTGAAGCCTGGCTGTCCCCTTCACTAGGCAAGGCTGGTTAAATGATTTCATTCCTGAATTTCAATCTCCTCATATGTAAAACGGAAATCATGACAATAGTAGCTACCTATTTCAAAGAGTTTTATTAGCACGAAATGAAATTAGTGTTGAAAGCCCAGAGACTCTGAAATCAGATGTGCAAAGTCACTTCAGTCGTGTCCGACTCTTTGCAAACCCACGGACTCCAGGCTCCATGGTCCATGGGATTCTCCAGGCAAGAATTCTGGAGTGGGTTGCCATGCCCTCCTCCAAGGGATCTTCCTGACCCAGGGACTGAACCCGCATCTCTTGCATGTCCTGCATTGCAGATGGGTTCTTTACCACTAGCGTCACCTGGAAAGCTCCTAAAACCAGACAGTCTGGCTCAGACCATGCTCTGTCACTCACCAGCTGCACAACTTTGGGACAAACCATCTAACTTCACTACCTGCCCCCAGGTTTTTCATCAGTAAAAAAAATTAATAATTGTACCCATATTACAGACTTGCTGTGGGAGCCAGCAATGTAACTGACATAAAACGTTAAAATATCACTGATGCCTTGATGCGCTATAGACATGTTGGCTAGAATGACTGTTACAAATGAAATGCCAGGAAGACAAAAGGTTCTCAGTAGATGTTAGCTCCTCTCTGTAGCATTACTTGCCCACACAATGACTTATTGTTATAGAAGCAGGCAGATTAAGGATGATGGAGAACAACAAATTCAAGATTTAAGTAATTATACATTTGTGGTAGGATTTGCCTTTAACTGCTAACAGAACAATATGGGTTTTGGCAAAATGTTCTTTGAATCTACTGTAGGCTCACTTGTCTATCTAGGCAAGTTGGAAAACAGAACATGTTAATTCACATAACTTGGTTTTCCAAAAAAAAACTTTTCCCAAATGAAACAAAGGGATTTCCCCCCTCTACTGGATCCTAACCCCAACTGACTCCTTTTTGTGTGTGCAAATTGAATTTTCCTAATTCAATCTCCATTTCTATAAGCCTGTATCTCTGTTTACATAGACACCAAGCGAGAACAGGCAAGTCGTGGGCGAGGGCAGGAGAGGTACTAATCAGTGTTCTCTTTCTTTCCCCTTCTGCCTTCCTCCAGGAAGCTCAGTTCACACCGGCTCCCTCTTGCTAGTTTCTCAAAACCTCTTCTAGGAAGTCTCACCACCAGCTCCTTCCCTGTGACCTGATTTCTGGCTCTTCGGCTCTCCGCGACCTCGGCTCAACCCCTTTCCCTTCTCACAGCATCAGCTCTGAGCCCTGAGGTCACTGAGGACGAGTGCTTCCAATTCCACTGCCTTTTACCAGCCTGTGCAACCCTGAAATAATTTGCCTCAAAAACCAGTTCTTGGAGAGAGAAGCCTGGTCAGACAAATGAAGGAGTGGATTGAATTTTGTTCTTGCGAGAGAATGCCCGCGGCAACATCTGTTTGTAAGCAACAAGATTGGGAAGTTGTTTTGTGCTTCTCTGCTGCCCATTCTGGTTCTTTCCCGGGTGTATTGTCTTCCCTGGAGGGGTCACCTCGCAGAATTTTCTCAGTGGTCTGGTCTTCGGTGCTAAGGAACTCATAACTAATTACCAGGACTTCAATTCTAAACTTGACCAGCTGTGTCGAAGAAAGGGAGCTTTGGTCTCCCAGTGCTGGGGGATCTATAATTCATCCTCCATAAAAAAAAAAAAAAGTCAATATTGGAGCAAAAATGACATTTAAAAATCATAAAATAAGTAGACTGGAATTTACCTAAGATGTTCCTTTCCTCTCTTCATTTTATACACCAGGTTCTGTATTGTTTGTTTTCTTTGGGGTGCTGTGAGCAGCTTCATGACAGAGAGGTGCTCCCCTGCTTCCAGTGGCTTCTGGGTAAGGGAGAAAACAGACTCACCGAGAAAAGATAGTGGGGGCAGTGTGGGAAACCCTCTGTACACACTCTCCTTGCAGCTTTGATCTGGTGAAATCAGTTTAGGGACTGAGCCACGCAAGTTAGCTTTTTTCCTTGATTCTAAAATTGCATTATAAATTTTTATAGCTTTACAGATTAAAGAAAGATTAAAACCATGAAGCACTCGTTAATTACAAATGGCTCACCAGTGGCTAATATATTTGTATCCCCCGTCAGGGTGGTGGGAACACTGTCCCAGCACAGAGGCAGCCCCATCAGAAGACAACCACCAACCTCATCAAGGGAAGGTAAGAGCAGTGGACCCCTCTGTGCCAGGCAAACTAACCCAAAGCCTCAGGCAGCATTGGTGTGACTCCTCCAGGCCTCCTTGTAAGAAACTGGATTGATTCTCCCCATCATTTAGAGTGGGGTAAATATTTTTGAAATTGTGACCTCCCTTGGTAAGCTCAGGCAGCTCACAATCAAAGGAGGCTGGACTCTCTCCTAACATGCGATGGCAACAGGCATTGGCAAGGAGGTCCATTAACCTTCTAGGGAAAATGCCCCATCAATGAGCCAGAAGTGGAAATGGCCAGAATGTGGAGACATGGACCAGTTGCTCTAAAGTCATTTGTTATGAGAACATGCGGGGAAGAAAAAGGACAGAGATTTAACTGTCAGGCTACTGCAGAGATGTCAGAGAACTCAATATGGTTTCCTTTTACTCAACAAGAATTTGTTAAGCATTATGTGAGGCAAGAAGCAAGCCAAACTTGTGCTAAAAGCAAGATAGGATGGGCAGAGATGACAGTACACTCATTCATGCACTCTGAAAACTTTCTGGACATTTAATATGAATCAATTTAGACAGGTGTATGCTCTGTGTAAGGGCTTCCCTGGTGGCTCAGTTGGTAAATTATCTGTCTGCAGTGTAGGAGACCCAGGTTCAATCCCTGCGTCGGGAAGATTCCCTGGAGAAGGAAATGGCAAACCACTCCAGTATTCTTTCCTGGAAAATTCCATGGACAGAGAGCCTGGTGGGCTACAGTCCATTGGATCACAAGAGTCAGACACAACTTAGCAACTAAACCACCACCACCATGCTCTGTGTAATTCTACAGAATGTGTGTGCAGATGTGTGCATGTGTTTTGCCAAGTAAAACACATAATAGCAAAGTTCCAGTTCCTATCACCATAAGAGGGCATTTAATAGTATAACTTGGGAAGTAACCAGACAACATTTTTCAACGTTTTCACTCAGTTGATAGAGTAACCAAATCCAAAGTAGTTTTATTTCTATCATGCTGCTGCTGCTAAGTCGCTTCAGTCATGTCCGACTCTGTGCGACCCCATAGACGGCAGCCTAGTAGCTCCTCCGTCCCTGGGATTCTCCAGGCAAGAACACTGGAGTGGGTTGCCATTGCCTTCTCCAATGCATGAAAATTAAACGTGAAAGTGAAGTCACTCAGTCATGCCAGACTTTTAGCGTAACTTGGAAGAATTTGTTACAAGAGACATGACACAGACATAATCTTTTAAATCTTGTACACTGACCTGAAACACTGGCCTCCTAGGGTAAGGAGATACATGTAAGATAGTATTTACAAAATACTTAACACGGTGTTGCTCTCAACAAAGTTAAAATTCCCCATACACCTTACCCAGAAAATGCTCTTCAAGTGCAAGAGTCTGAGGGAGGAAATACTAAATATTAATATTAAAATACTAAATTTAATATTCAAATAAGCACCATTTTCCCTTCTGTACTCATTTGAAGACAAAGGGATACTCCTCATTGAAGATTGAAAATATATTGAAGGAAAAACAAAATGAAAAACATTCCTTTTATGAATCTTTAATGATTTGATTTTTTTTTGAAGCACAAAATCTAGGTCCAATTTATAAGACTTTATTGTTCTCCAAAATCTAATAGAACTTCAAACTTACTGTGTGCTTATGAAGTGTCCAGCAGTGGACTAAGTCCCATATACACATTATGTAAATTAATCCTCATATAATCTCTCAGGCAAAAGGAGAAAAGGGCAGCAGAGAATGAGGTGGTTAGACAGCACCATTGACTCAATGGACATGAACTTAATGTCTGGGAGATAGTGGAAAACAGGGAAGTCTGGTGGGCTGCAGTCCATGAGGTGACAAAGTTGGATACAACTTAGTGACTGAACAACAATCTTCTGGGGCAGATTCTCCTCCCATTCCCATTTCACAGATGCTGTAACTGAGGTCAAGTTAAACCCTCAGGGTTCTGTAGCTAGTCAATGGCAGAAGGCCACTTTTAGACTGTGAGTCCTGATCCACCAAGCCGACTGCCTCTCAAATCATAGTTGAGCATTGCCCTTGGAATTCATTAAAAGTAAATTAACACTAGAGATTGTCATACTGAGTGAAGTAAGTCAGACAAAGAAGGAGAAATAGCCTATGACTTCCCTTACGTGTGGAATCTAGAAGGAAATGATACAAATGAACTTACAAAACAGACTCAAAGACTTAGAGAAGGAACTCACGGCTTCCAGGGGCAAAGAATGAGGAGAAGGGACAGTTAGGGAGTCCGGCATGCTCATGTGCACTCAGCCATATCTAAAACGGGTAACTAACAAGACTTGCTGTATACCACATGGAACTCTGCTCAGCATCATGTGGCAGCATGGGTCATAGCAAGTTTGTGGGAGAATCAGTTCAGTTCAGTTCAGTCACTCAGTCGTGTCCGACTCTTTGAGACCCCACGAATCACAGCACACCAGGCCTCCCTGTCCATCACCAACTCCCAGAGTTCACTCAGACTCACACCCATCGAGTCAGTGATGCCATCCAGTCATCTCATCCTCGGTCGTCCCCTCTTCCTCCTGCCCCCAATCCCTCCCAGCATCACAGTCTTTTCCAATGAGTCAACTCTTCGCAGGAGGTGGCCAAAGTATTGGAGTTTCAGCTTTAGCATCATTCCTTCCAAAGAACACCCAGGGCTGATCTCCTTTAGGAAGGACTGGTTGGATCTCCTTGCAGTCCAAAGGACTCTCAATCGTCTTCTCCAACACCACAGTTCAAAAGCATCAATTCTTCGGCACTCAGCTTTCTTCACAGTCCAACTCTCATATCCATACATGATCACAGGGAAAACCATAGCCTTGACTAGATGGACCTTTGTTGGCTCTGCTTTTTAATATGCTATCTAGGTTGGTCATAAGGAGTAAGTGGGGGAGAATGGATATATGTATATGGTTGGCTGAGTCACTTCGCTGTTCATCTGAAACTATTGATACTGCAACATTGTTAACTGTCTATGCCCCAATACAAAATAAAGGAGTTTTTTTTTTTTAAGTAAATTAATTCTAAGAGAGAAATAAAATTTTTTCAGGCAAAAGTTATTGGTTTTTTGCCCAAATCCAAGGTGATCCATTATTAGCTAATGTTATTGAGTCAGGCATTTTTCCTCTTGTATGTCTTACCTCACTGTAGCCTCCCCAAAACCCTCTGAAAGAATAAATACCACACTGGGAAGATGAAGAATTGTCCAAATCATTTATCCAGTGTTACACAGCCAGGAAACAGTAGAGCCAGGACTTGCTTCAGGGCCAATATGAAGCTAACACCATATATAACTCTAAGAGCAGTTGTAGGAGAGGGAAAATATTGATCCTGTTGGTCGTCATCTGTTGGAACCGGCAAAGATCAGTGATGTATATTCAGAAGACTATATCTCCTTACCTTCTGGCAATGAATGGATCCTTGCAGTAACTAACAGGAATAGAACTAAGCAGGCTAAAAGAAGTTCAAATGCTAAAGACTCTGTGCTGAGAAAAGCAAGATTCAGAGTAATTGCAGATATCACGTGAAGCCAACAAATCACCAGAGTGTGAATTAGCGGAGCTTAAGCAACAGCAGAACAACTGACCCAGAACCAGAAGAGAGATATCTCTGTAATCTAATCATGTAGTCCTCAGACCAGCAGCTTTTGCATTAGGTGAGAGCTTATTAAAATGCAAAAACTCAGGTCCCACCCTAGACCTACTGAATCAGAAAACTCGGNAATTAGCGGAGCTTAAGCAACAGCAGAACAACTGACCCAGAACCAGAAGAGAGATATCTCTGTAATCTAATCATGTAGTCCTCAGACCAGCAGCTTTTGCATTAGGTGAGAGCTTATTAAAATGCAAAAACTCAGGTCCCACCCTAGACCTACTGAATCAGAAAACTCGGGGTGGGGCTCACCAGTCTGTGTCCACAAGCTCTACTGATGCCTGCTTCCACTGAGAACCACAGCCCTAGCCATCTTGAGTTATATCTGTAAGGAGACCAAAGTAACTACCAGAACCGCATTGTAGCTACAGCTGCATGTTATATACGTGGCTGATGTGAGAAAATGCACACATGTACATACACAGTTGTGAATGCGACTGGTGATAGTAGCAAGATCTGATGCTGCAAAGAGCAATATTGCATAGGAACCTGGAATTTTAGGTCCATGAATCAAGGCAAATTGGAAGTGGTCAAACAGGAGATGGCAAGAGTGGACGTCGACATTCTAGGAATCAGTGAACTAAGATGGACTGGAATGGGTGAATTTAACTCAGATGACCATTTATCTACTACTGNCTGCAGCCATGAAATTAAAAGACGCTTACTCCTTGGAAGGAAAGTTATGACCAACCTAGAAAGCATACTCAAAGCTGAGACATTGCCAACTAAGGTCCGTCTAGTCAAGGCTACGGTTTTTCCAGTAGTCAGGTATGGATGTGAGAGTTGGATTATAAAGAAAGCTGAGTGCCGAAGAATTGATGCTTTTGAACTGTGGTGCTAGAGAAGACTCTTGAGACTCTCTTGGACTGTAAGGAGATCCAACCAGTCCATCCTAAAGGAACTTAGTCCTGGGTGTTCATTGGAAGGACTGATGTTGAAGCTGAAACTCCAGTATTTTGGCCACCTGATGTGAAGAGCTGACTCATTTGAAAAGACCCTCATGTTGGGAAAGATTGAAGGCAGCAGGAGAAGGGGATGACAGAGGATGAGATGATTAGATGGCATCACCAACTCAAAGGACAGGAGTTTGGGTGAACTCTGGGAGTTGGTGATGGACATGGAGGTCTGGCATGCTGCGGTTCATGGGGTCGCAAAGAGCTGGACACGACTGAGCAGCTGAACTGAACCGAACATACATATTCATGTGTACACACATTCATTTACACGGCCTTGAATGGTGGAACAAATCAAATGTACATCTCATGATGTAATTCCCATCATTCTCCAATCCCAGGAAACACAAGTACAAGGCTATCACTCAGACTAATAGCACAATATTGTAATTCCCAGAAGAGCCATGTATTCAAGCAGGATCTCACTGAGAACCTTATCAGAACAGGGTGCGACCCTGAGCAAGTCTGTTCTCCACCTTTCCCCTGGGGTAGGAGGAAGGGAGGTTATAGGCTACCAGCATTGTAAAGCTGTGTCCAAAGCATTTTGCTTTTCTCAAGCTTACCTTTTCTCAGCTGTGCTGCTGCTGTTTAGTTGCTAAAAAGACATGTCCAACTCTTTGCGACCCTATGGACTGTAGCCCACCAGGCTCCTCTGTCCATGGGTTTTTACAGGTAAGAGTACCGGAGTGGGTTGCCGTTTCCTTCTCCAGGGGATCTTCCCAACCCAGGGATCAAACTCACGTCTCCTGCTTAGCAGGCAGACTCTTTACCACTGAGCCACCTGGGAAGCCACCTTTTCTGATGTTAATAGTATAGCCCAACTTCCATGTCACTTACCTATGTTCATTCATTCGATTTTTTCTCCATGGATACATATGGGTTAGAAGAGCTCTCCAGATAATGGTATCTATCAGCTCAAACGCTTACAACTCAACATCCTTGTCCCATTTGTCTCCAGTTGTCTCCCCCAATGGCTGTAATATATGACTGAAGACCTTAGTTCCCTGCAGGGAATGCCCCCAGCCTATGCTTACACATCTTCCCTTTGCTCCCCTAGAAGCTCTCCCCATCTCCTCCACTCTGCTCATTGCTCTGGGAGGCTGACAGTGTGACTACATCTGTCCCCAAGACCTCCAGTTGACATCAGGTCATGGAAGAAGTGAGGAAATTCCAGTGAGAAAGGCCAGGCTCTTTCTCTGCAATTTTGCCTAAAACCCACTTTCGTGTCTTGATCAAAAGTTACTGACCCTGTCTTGGTGGCCTGGTCCACACTTCCAGGAGTCATTCCGCCTGCTGACTCCCCTGAATTTTAGGGCAGCAACAGCTAGTTTGCTTTGGCCCCAGGTGACCATACTCCCTCTTAGGCACCTCCCCTATCAGTGGTCCCCAACCTTGCCACTCCTTAAGATCTCCAGGAGTTCTTTAAAATACCCATTTATGGGCTCCCCTAGACCAATTAAGTTAAAATTTCTGGGGTGATTGAGCAGGCACTGAACTAGACACTGGAGGATCCAAATGGAAGAGGTTTGTGTTCTCATGAAACTTACAGTCTCAAGGAAAACAGGCATTGATAAAATAAACACAGACTGTTATAAAGTGCTACAAAAGGAAAGACCAGGGACACTGATGTTTTTTTAAAAGCTCTCTAGGTGATTCTAATGTCAGCCAAGGTTGAAAATCATTGTCCTTACCCACACCTGCACAAAGTTTCCTAAAATTGTCCGATTTTGAGGTTTCATCTCTTTCCTAACCCACACATCCCTTTACCTCTTCGTCTAATGTTCACCAGGAGAGATAGAAGGAGAAAAGTATTTAGCTAAATTTCTTTAATCGTAAGCCAAAACGTGGTGGAAGAGAGACTACCAAATATTTCAAAACAGAAAGACATTCACCTACACAATGAGACTAAGGCTGGAGGGCAACAAAATTGACTCTCGCTCAATATTTACCCTAGGCTGGACATCCTTCTAGTTGACAAGGAGACTGACAGTGTGCGTTCATGGAGTTACTAGATTCCACTCCCTAATTCGTTTATTTTCATTCTTTGTTTTTCATCGATCTGTGTATTTACGGACATAACTTTTCTTTTGAGTACTGATTTGCTTTATCCTTCAGACCCTAATCTGCAGTGCTCTAATCAGTGGTGTTCTCTAACCTGAGTGTTTATTTTCTTATTGATTCAAGAGCTATTGGAGAAACTTTTAAATTTTCAAAGGTAAGGTTTCAAGTGTTAGCTTTTTTTGGCTCTTCTTCTTTTGACCAATTGAGAAAGCTTTTATGTCTACTATTTTAGTGTGTTTCCATCTTTTTCTCTTTTATTTTCTGTTATTTCCACATCACGAAGAGTGATACAGTGAGATTCCGTGCACAGCTGTCATAACTGTGGTGTCTTCGTTATGTATTACTGCAAACTTTAAGAGCACAAAATTCCTTCTTTGACTCAGTGAGTGCCTCTGTCCCATATTCTACCTGTTTGATGTTAGTAATTCAATGCCTGCTTTCCTATTGTTTTTATATCCCCAGTATATGTTTTTGCCCATCAGTTTACTTTCAGTAAACTAATTTATTTTAGTTTATTAGTTTATCTTTTGTGTCACTTCATTTTAGGGCTGCCTCTTGCCCAGAGCTAGGCTCTGTTTTGCTTTTAAGTTAAGCTGGAAATCCTTTTTTTTTTTTTTTTTCCAGTGGGGGAATTAAGCTTATTTATATTGATTGATTAACAATCATACGTCTGCCTATTTTATATTATGTTTTCAGCTTTTCAAAGTATCATTGTTTGGGTTTTTGTCTTTGGAGACTCCAATTTTGTGAATTTCGGGTTGCCATTTGTATTCAATATCAATTTTTTTCTATTTCCTTTAAACTCTTATTTTGTTTCCATTTATTTTGTTAGCTTCTCTCTTTTCTATTTCCTTGTTCCTTATTGTGTGTTCAGTGGTATCAATTTTTTATGCTCCTTCCAATTTTGTCTCTATTCCTGTGATGCTTGTTATTTCTTCTATATCTTTCCTGCTAGCATCTCTCCTACCACCAATGCAGGAGACATAGGTTCGACCCCTGGGTCAGAAAGATCCACTGGAGTAGGCAGTGGCAATCCTCTCCAGTATTCTTGCTTGGAAAATTTCATGGCAGCTCAGCTACCTTGTGAGCCAAACATAAGATTCTTCCACTAAAGAGAATGATGTTGGAGCAGACTGGCCTTTTCATCAGCCGGATGGTACAGAGGTTAAGACCATGGTGTGTGGCTGAGGGGGCAGATGCTGAGGGGCACTGGCAAGATGGTAAGTATCTCGGTAGACCCTCAAGAGACACTTCCTTCTGCCTAAGACCTAAGGAAAAGTAGGAGGGCATTAGGGGCTCCTCCAGTCCCCAGAAGACTGGAGACTTTGGACACTGTTCCTAAGATGCTTCTACAGGAAAGGGAGTAAGAAGTAACCCTGAGATCATACTTTCCAGGGACTGAGACATGGGTAGACCTTTTGAAGGTCATTTGGGAATTTGAGGAGTTTTGGTTCTGGCTGTTAGATACGATGGCCTTCCCCGTTAGCTCAGAGAGTAAAGAATTTGCCTGCGATGTGGGAGACTCAGGTTTGATTCCTGGGTAAAGAAGATCCCCTGGAGGAGGAAATGACAACCCACTCCAGTATTCTTGCCTGGGGAATTCAATGGACAGAGGAGCCTGGCGAGCTATAGTCTATGGGGTCATAGAATAAGACAGGAGTTACATACTGAGCTGTCTTGTTATGTTAAATTTCAAAAGAAGGCAGGACATAGAAATAAAGATGTCTTGGAAGCAGGACTAGGAAAACAGGTCAGATCAAAAAAAGGTAAATAAGGGAATTGCTCTGAAGCAGGTTGAAGGTCAAAACCAAGAAGATGAATGGGCTTTTCTGGTGATAGCTACTCGATTAAGACATTTGAGAAACACTGCATGGGTTGATTGTTCCCTTAAAATAAGAAAAAAACAGAGAAAGTAAAGCTGCTTCGGGAAAGAATTAGAATGTATTCCAACCAGTAAAAACATGAACAGGAAACTCTCCATAGGAACACTTCCAATAGGCAGGCAGAGTAGGCAGGAAAGGGTTTCCCTCAGTTCTCAGTTTTGAACTTTGTAAGTTCAGTTCAGTTCAGTTCAGTCGCTCAGTCATGCCTTACTCTTTGCGACCCCACGAACTGCAGCATGCCAGGCCTCCCTGTCCATCACCAACTCCCGGAGTTCACTCAGACTCACTCCCATCGAGTCAGTGATGCCATCCAGCCATCTCATCCTCTGTCGTCCCCTCTTCCTCCTGCCGCCAATCTCTTCCAGCATCAGTATTTTCCAATGAGTCAACTCTTCGCAGGAGGTGGCCAAAGTACTGGAGTTTCAGCTTTAGTATCATTCCTTCCAAAGAACATCCAGGGCTGATCTTCAGAATGGACTGGTTGGATCTCCTTGCAGTCCAAGGGACTCTCAAGAGTCTTCTCCAACACCATAGTTCAAAAGCATCAATTCTTCAGCGCTCAGCTTTCTTCACAGTCCAACTCTCGCATCCATACATGACCACTGGAAAAACCATAACCTTGACTAGACAGACCTTTGTTGGCAATGTAATATCTCTGCTTTTCAATAGGCTTTCTAGGTTAGTCATAACTTTTCTTCCAAGGAGTAAGCATCTTTTAATTTCAAGGCTGCAGTCACTATCTGCAGTGATTTTGGAGCCCCCAAAAATAAAGTCTGACCCTGTTTGTGCTGAACCCCAAATAAGCACCAAGGTGGCCTTTCTCTTTATTAAATGGGGAAAAAAGAAAACATAATATTTATAAATGCGTTTCTTGGTAACCTGATGTTTCACTCTATAGTAAATCACATTCTAGAATTTAAAATCATGTGAGTTACTCTCCCTTCTGTGATCTTACAAAAATCCAACTCTGTTCCAGGCACTGCATTCAATTAAATTCCACTGTTTCACATTCACAAAACTGCATTCTAGCATTCTGCACCGGAAATCAGGGAAATTTAGTGGCAACAGAGACTGAGCATGTTCATGAAAGGCTAAGTCTAGTTCACCAAGAGTCATGCTCAGATCCATCCATTTGTTCCAAAGATATTTATTGAGCACCTCCTAAGTGCTACGGACTTCCTGAAGAACTGAGACCATAACAATGAACAAATCAGAGTAAACTCTTACTACCCTAGAGCTTGGACTCATGGGAAAGTCAAATTAAGCAAGGAAACCAACAAATTAGGCTCTGAGCAAAACTGAATGCTATAAAGAAAACAAAACAGGGTGATATGATAAAGACTGATACTAAGCAGGTGACAGTGTTGGACAGGGCAGTGGGGAGGTATTGGAGTTGAGAATTGACTTACACAAAAGAGCCAGTCCTTCTGAGAGTCAGAGAAAACAATCTTGAGCAGATAGAATTGCGTTGGTCACTCAGTCACATCCAACTCTTTTTGAACCCATGGACTGTAGCCCGCCAGGCTACTCCATCCATGGGGTTTCCCAGGCAAGAGTACTGGAGTGGGCTGCCATTTCTTCTTCTCCAGGGGATCTTGCTGACCCAGGAATCAAACCCAGGTCTTCTGCAGGTAGGAGACATGGGTTTGAGAACAGCCACACAAAGACCTGAAGCAAAAATGAACTTGCAAGGATCAGAAAAGAGAAGAGGGCAGGCCTATGTTCTAGGTCACAGTTCAGAATGGCCTTCAGGCCACAGCAGGCAGTGTGAATTCCAGGAGGCCAACCAGAGTCCCGTTGTGAACAAAGAGGCCCACCGGTGTTATCTCACCTGAGTCACCGTGTCGCTGGGTACACCAGATGTTCACATCTCTGCGGGTCAGCCCAGGTGAGCCAGCTGCCCCTCAGTGTTCACGCCAGACCTCACAGAGAAGGCAGAGGGTCAGCAAAGCCGGTCTGGTCACCCATCACCAAGGCAAAATGTGGAGGCCATGACCTCGCCCTGCTCGCCCTAATGAATTAAACCCTTCTCAAGCAGCCGGCCCAGGAGGCAACCCCAGCAGGCCCCCCGAACCTGGTCTCCTCCCACCCAGCCCTGCCCTCTCCTGATGTCCCCCACTGCCCGCCACGGTGTTCTGAACACACTCTGAACCAGAGAGCCCACAGGCCCTGGGACCACCTGCCAGGTTGCCCCAGCCCCAGCCCCACCCCTTGATGAGCTCCCTGAGAACAGTCCCTGCCCTACCAGGCTGCTTTCTCGCTTTCACATATTCATTCAGCAAACATTCACTGAAAGTGTGTTAGTCGCTCAGTCGTGTCCAACTCTTTGAGTGTCCGTGGACTGTACTCAGCCAGGCTCCTCTGACCATGGGATTTCCCAGGCAAGAATCCCAGAGTGGGTTGCCATTCCCTTCCCCTGGGGATTTGTCCCACCCAGGAATTGAACCCAAGCTGCTGCATTGCAGGCAGATTCTTTACCATCTGAGCCGCCTTCAATATTCATCCAACAAACACAACACTATTGAAAAACGTCAGGGCCCTGTGCTGTGTGCTTTCTGCTGCACGTCCCTGCTTGAAAAAATAAATAACTAAAACTAAAACTGTAGTACTTACTCTCAGGCCTATCCTAATTTTGTAGTCACCCATTTGTCTGGGCCTCCTTGCCCGTCACGCACACTGGAACAATGACACACTTGCTTCAGTTCCTTCTTCTTGCCATTATCTCACATCCCATAATAACAACACTCTTCTCTTTGGGAGGAGGTAGAGCCACCAGACTGAGGGCATGGGATTTACAGCCAGGCCCATCTAGATTCCAGTTCCACTTCTGCTAACTCCTGCTGGGTGACATTGGACGAGAACCTTCACTTTACTGTGTTTTCATTTCTCTCTCTATAAAATACAGAGATCATGATTTCAACCCGAAAGAACTGCTGTAAGGGAGAAATGATAGCTGATAAACTATCTAAAACACCTATCACACTGCTTGATATAATGTCACTTCCTTTTCTCTTTTGTTACAGTCCCCAAGGTTTGTAAATGGGGCCTGGCTTCTCTTCATACTGTGTTTGCCATCTGATTACCATCCGATCATCACACATCTAGGACCCAGAAAAACATCCTACTCAGAGGAGATGATCCTGATGCTTCACACTAACCAACCAGAGACCAGGAAAAGAAACACAAGTGAAGAGGTGAGGGGGGAACAGTGAAAAAAGAAACAAAAATTAAGATCCAGGGTAGGCATGCTGTATGCCAGACTCTCTTTTATATACGTTAAAGCTTTCAATAACTTTCCTCACAAGGACTTCAGGAAGTAAGCATTATTGTGGAGCCCATTTTGCCAGAAGAGGAAACTAAAAAGCAAAGAGTTTAAAGAATCTGACCAAGGTCATAGTCAGTAAGCGGTAGAGCTGAGACTGAACTCTGGTAGTCTGGCTCCAAGATAACCATGAGGCTCACTGAAAGCTAAAACCATTTGAAAGAGAACAAGATGCAAGGATGAAGATGTCAGCCATTTGATTCTCAAGGATCAACACCAAGATTTAAGACCATTTGAAAATTTTGCTGGACACAGGGACTTTGGGAAGGAGACCTAAAATTTTCTCAACTAGAGTCAGAATGGAGAGACGGAAACCCAAAGGCGGGGGTGATCGAATGCAGAGTGGTTAAAAGGAAGGAGCAGAGCTTTTACCAATACATCAGAGAGGGAAAAAAAGAAATATCAAGGAGAAAGTGGCCCCATTAATAAATAAGGAAGGCAAAATAAATCAATGAAGGTTTTTCAGTGACTGAAGTCATCTACTTGTTTTTCAAAATTGGATTTTAAGGAGAAAAGTAAAGAGGTAGAAGCTAGAAGGAGCTGAGTAATACTTTGATGGGAGCTATAAAAGAAAGCAGATGCACGCCAAGGAGATGCTATTTACCTAAATCAGTGAATATGCAACCTAAGCAAACAGGTTAAATCTCAGTACAGGACAGCCACGGCAGAAGTAGAGACGGTCTATGTTTTTGTCAACTTGCATTGCTTCACTTCCTCAGCTTTCCAGCCCAGTCTCTGTGGATACTCCTTCCCATTTATTCATCCATTTATTTATTGACTAAGAATGATTAAACCCCCTCCTTTGCCCTTGAGGAACTGGTGATCTTATGGGAAAAGTTGACGTGTTGAGAAGTCATAAATATGCAATGTGAGAAGCTCTACAATTGAGAAACATACAAGGGGCCTGGGAATCAAGAAGAGAAGAACAGTGAACTCTGCCTGGAGCAGTCGGGAAAGGCTTCACTGCAGAGAGGATCTTTGAGCTGAGATGTAAAAGCAGAGAAATATTCCAGGGTGCCTAGTGGAAGGAACAGCCAAGAGGGTGGCTTACTGAGCAGTTCGGTACATGTGGTTATGGAAGCAGAGGGGAGGGGGCAGAAAAGGTTGGATGGAAAGAGTGGTGGGTTCATGGCAATAAAAGGCCAGTATTCTTGCCTGGGAAAATCCCATGGACAGAGGAGTCTGGTGGGCTACAGTCCTTGGGGGTCACAAAGAGTCCAATATGACTGAGCAACTCTGCACATATGGCATGCAAGAATTTTGCACCCATTTGCTGAACTATGGAAGGATTTTAAGTGGGAAAGAGGCTTGATCAGATCTTGTTTCAGAAAAATAACTTGAATAGCAGTAGGGAGAATTGAGTAAAAGTAAAGATGGAGAGACCATTAAGGGGACTATTACTAGAGTTCAGGGGAAATTTGAAGAGGGCCTGGCGTGGCCACAGGGACAGAGAGAAAAGAAATGATTCGGGACATATTTAGAGGATCGTGGCAAATGCAGTTGAGAGGCACATTAAGACAAAGGCTGGAAATCACCCATTGGGTTTGGCAATTAGGAGGTCATTGGTGACCTCAGCCAGAAAGGTTACCAGGAATTGGTGGGGCAAGCAGAAGCCAGATTGAGTCTATTGAGGATGAAATTGGAAATTAAAATCTGAAGGTAGAAATCTGATTGTAAATTAAGGAAGAGAGAACGAGGGCCATAGGGAGATCTATAGGAGAACCTTGACCTTGGACCAAGATTATAGTTACAGATAAGAACCTGGAGGCACAGCAAAGACACATCATCGAGGGATGGGTTGCTAGAGCAGGAAGCGACAGGAGAAAGAATGTGAAGGTGTGAGTATAGATCAGCTTCTCAGCTAGAAGTAACTGAGGTTTGAAAGACGTGGTGCCCAGTGGTTTTTATTTTTTCTACAAGATAGGAGGTGGTGAAAAGATTGCGGGAAAGTTGGAAGTCTAGATGACTGAGGAACTATTGACTACAGAGGAGTGAAAAGATTGCTCGACTCGGTCAAGGACCCAGCTGACACTGTAAAACAAAATTTGTGATGCTACCACTTCACATGTGTGCTATGTTGCCTCAGTCATGTCTGACTCTTTGCAACCCTATGGCCTGTAGCCCGCCAGGCTCCTCTGTCCATGGGATTCTCCAGGCAAGAATACTGGAGTGGGTTGCCATGCCCTCCTCCAGGGGATCTTCCAGACCCAGGGATCAAACCCACATCTCTTATATCTCCTGCACTGGCAGGTGGGTTCTTACCACTTCTCACTAGTGCCACTTCTCACACGTTTGTAAATTTCCTCAAGGATATCCAGCAACCTTGCTGTGTTTGGGATGCCCAGCTTTCCCTCCAGTCTCCGATTTTCTAAAGATGGCAGTTCTATCTGTCCCTTCCATTGATGTGGGGATGTGAGTTATTTGGGGAGCAGCCAAGCACAGCTGTCTGGCCCTGGGTGAAAACCTGATCCTGTCTGGGGATATCCAAACCCCTTTCTCAGGAATTTAAAACTGGACCTCAAAGCTCCCATCTCAGCCTACCTTCTGTCAAACTGTGAATTTAGAAGTTATTGGTGGTAACCACTTCCTGCTACAGAGGACTGGGAAAGAGAAAAGGAAACTGCAGCAAGAGAGAAGCATGAAGCAGAAGCACAGAGGGACACGGAGCTGATGATACAGAAGGTGCCCTCGACTTCCTTTAGGACTCTGCCTCTGCTTCCAGGCATCGTTGCAGTTTTCTTGTAAGAAATTTCTTCTAAGAGATCTTAGGTTGGCTAGGGAGGTTTCTATTACTTACCAAGCAAGAATTCCCAATTAAAATAATGATGGAGCCAGACCATTAGATTTACCCAGGTTTGGGAGCATTTGCAGGGTAGGGCTGTGCGACGCGGAAGAGAAGAAACCAGGAGGAGAGCTGGATGCTGAGGGCATCTCCCAAGAGTCTGAGCTCTACTAAGCTTGGTTCCCAACCTTGGCATCAGAGTCACCAGAGGAGGTTTTCACACCCATGTCTGTCCCGCACTCTCAGAGCTCTGTGTTCAGCATTTGGGTGAGAGAGGTGAGTCTGGTAAAGCCGGGGTGAGTTTAGTAGACTTGGAAAGAAGGGAGAACCAAGGAACTGAAGGGCTTCAGGAAAAGCAGATTTGATGTAATAAAGGAAGGGCTGAGCAGGAGAAGAGAAGGGGCTGGGCAGGAGGCTGGAGGCTGAAGGCGGCATTCCAGAAAGGGTAGGCTGGGTAGGCTGGGGATGCGGGTGGAGGACAAGGGCACCAGAGCAGACGATTATGAACCAAGAGCACCAGATGGACCCACTGCACAGAGAGAAACACCCCAAGAGAATGGCAGGAGCAGCGTGGAGACAGCCTGCAAACAGGGAGCCCAGCGGTGACCTGGACCTCAGCAGACAGCTGCGAGGATATAGAAAGTCAGAACTAGACCACAGGCTGTGGAATCAGCTTTTCCTCTGACCCTTATCCATACTCCACGGAGTTGCTGTGCCACCATATGCCCTTTGGGAAGCACCGGAATAGAAACTGAGAACACAAGCTTCGGATCTGGATTTAAGCCCACCTTCACCACTCCCTGCTGTGTGACCCTGGGCAAGTTACCCACCTCTCTAAGTTTTAGTTTCTGTGTGTGTGTAAGTCTCAAGTGCTTTATAACATATGAAAAGTGGATGAGATAATACAATAAGAGCTCAATCGATGGTATCTATTATTATTCACGGAGAGGAGTTTCAAAGGGCAGAGCAGGAATGTTTTGGTGGATGGAGTGAGGAAGGAGAGCACCAAATGAGAACGAATGTCTGGGAGGGAGGGGATGGTGAGAGTCTTGATTTTGGAAGTGACCAAGGAGGACACAGCGAGGGACAAGGAGGGATTAACTCAGTTCAAGCTTCCCAATGACATTTCGCTTTCTATAGCTGCTCTAGCAAACCACCACTCTTGTCGTGGAGTTTTAATTGATTTACTGATTTTAACTGGAGGATAATTACTTTACAATTTTGCGATGATCTTTGCCATACATCAACATGAATTGGCCACAGGCAGACGTGTGTCCCCTCCCTCCTGAACCCCCTCCCACCTCCTCGCCCACCCCCTCCCGGCAAGTTGTCACAGAGCACCACCTTTGGGCTCCCTGCATCATACATCAAACTCCCACTGGCTATCTATTTTACATATGGTAATGCATATGTTTCAACGCTATTCTCTCAAATTATCCCACGAACAATACTATCTTGGAATTCTGTTGGTCAGAAATGCAACACAAGTCCCACTGGGCTAAAAATCAAGGTGTCAGCAGGATTGCATCCCTTTCCTGAAATTCAAAGGAAGAATCCTTTTCCTTCTTTTCCCTTCATTCCTTGGCTCATGGCCCCCCATCATCCATCTCCAACATCAGCAGCCTTGCATCTCTCTGACCCTTTTTCGATCATTCTATCTTTTTGACTACAGGTGGAAGTAAATCTCCTCCTCTGCTTTTAAGGACCCATGAGCTTCCCTGGTGGCTCAGAAAGTAAAGAATCTGCCAGCAATGTGGGAGACCTGGGTTCAGTCCTTGGGTTGGGAAGATCTCCTGGAGAAGGTAATAGCAACCCACTCCAGTATTCTTGCCTGGAGAATCCCATGGGCAAAGGAACCTAGTAGGTTACACACAGTTCATGGTGTCACAGTCAGACACAACTGAGCAACTAACACTTTCAGTTTGTGATTACATTGGTCCCACGCAATAATCCAGGATAATCACGCCATCTCAAGCTCTGTAACTTAATTACACCTTGAAAGTCGCCTTTGTCGTGTGAAGTAACTATTCACAGGTTCTGGAGATGGGGACACTGTGGACATCTTTGCAGGTGCCATGATTCACTGGGATAAAAAGCCTGGTTGCAGACTCTGCTCGTCTACAGACCCGGATGCCTGCCAGACCATCATCAGTGTGAACTAAGGTAGACGTGCGCTCAGGTTTCCTAATGAAATGGAGGGGCAGAGATTTTTGATGTCTTTGTCTTCTTCTGCTTCTGGCAGGAAGCAGCCGGGTCAGAAAGAAGGATGCATAGAGTCAGCCCTGGTGTTCGCCTCAAGGAGCATCCTGGACAAGCTCGCAGCAGTGGGCATGATGTGCAGGGGCTGAGGCCTGACCTCAGAACTGATCAGAGTCCATGCAATGCCCAAGGTCCGTGTAGACTTGCCCTTCACATTGTTTAATCCTCCTCCACAACAAATACCTTCCTCTAACCCGAGTCACAAGCTTTCCAGAATGTGATTCTCCTGCAAACCTGGATTTTCTTCTCCACCTTACCACCCTGCTCTCACCCGCATCCCAGCAGAATTCGTCTTTAGGAGATGATCTTTGGAAAAGATCTGATGCTTAAATATAAAGCAAGGTGAATGATTATCAGGGTTAATGTATTCTTTTTTCCCCAGGGGTTTTGCACTTTAATAGGGAATCATCTCTTAACCCAAAGGAAAGAATTGGTAATGGTGGGCTCCCACTAGTCATGAACAAGCTAAAGGGGACAAGGAGGGCCTCCAGGCACATCTCAAATCAAACCACACGGGTGGCCACCTTCTTTAATTATGGTCAAGTACATAGGACAGGCTCCCAATAAGTAAAAGACACTTCACTTCTCTGCCTGCCTCCAACTTCGCCTTTGAAGCTGTGAATTCCAGCTGCTCCTCCCCCAGCAGGCACTGCCTCACTTTTGAGCTTCACACCAGAACATCCTCACCCCCACCTCTCACGTCTCTGATTTGGGGAAACACTCTGGCTAACTTCCTGTCAAATCTCACCAAAGACATCTGCATCAAAGGAGGAAACCTAGTCACAGCCACCTCTTTAAACCGACCTGATAAGCTACCTGAACACATGGAGAGGAGGGTGTAAGGGGTGCATATTGGCAGTTGAGAAATTAGAAAGCTTAATGGCTACTCTCCGTATTTAACTTTTATGATTCCGCAATCCTTGAAACATTAATCACCTATCTGATGGCATCTGAGATCCACCCCCAACCCCAGCTCTAGAAAGCTCGATGCTTAAAAGAGACCTTTCAGGGAATTGGCAAGCAGATTTTTGTTCCTTTCTTTATGACTTTGCCCTCCTGCCTCTGTCAGACACCGTGAAAGGTTTCCCATTGCACAGACGTTTCCTCGAATTGATTGGAACCTTTTAGCTGGGTCTCGGGCACTATCACTCCCCAGCACTGTGCTGGACTTGCTGACAGCTGAGACGCATTCTGATGGTCAGCACACCCATCAGCAAGAAGTTTCAAGATTCCAGATCACCTCTCTGCAATGTGAAAGCCAGCTTCTCCATCCTTGTCCTGTAGAGTTGGGCTGGTCCACAGCTTTCTCTCTGCAATGTGCCATCAAAGAGCACTGGTGCTCTGAAGCATTTTTAAAAGACAGTTCTTGAGGGGCTTTCTGAAAACAAATGAGATGACAGTCAGTGGTAGAGAGTGAAACGACTAGCCCTGTCTGTGTTGCTCCCAATACTCAGGTACAGCCCTGGCTGAAATAGATGGTTTCCTACAGAAGAGAACTTCTGTAATTCAGTGAGTCCGTGTTCCCAATTTATAATCAGCTAGCCCCCATGCACAGCGAGGCACAATCAGGTGATGACTGGGGTTCTCATCTCTACAACAAAATGAAAACAAAATGTTCTCACCAAAGGAAAACAGAAGGAAAAAAAGAGAATAAAAATAAAGAACGGGAAAGACATTTACAAAAATAAATCTAGCAACTCCAATCCTAGGATATACTCAAGAGAATTGAAAACATATGTTCACACAAGAACTTGGAGAGGCAGATTCATAGCTAGCTGCATTATAACGTAATAGCTAAGAAGGAGAAACAGCCCAGATGTCCATCCATTGATGAATGTGCAAACAAAATGTGTCTATGCAGACAACAGCATATCATTAAGGCATGAAGGAGCAGTGGGTACTGATACATACTACAACATGGCTGAACTTTTGAAAACATGCTAAGTGAAAGTCAGACCTAAAAGATCATATGTTGGGCGATGCTACTAGTTTGAAATGTTCATAGAGACAGAAGTAGATCAGTGGTTGCCAGGGGCAAAGGGAAGGGTGGAATGGTGAGTGACTGCTGATGTGTTCAAGGTTTCTTTGTGGGGTGATGAGTAGGTTCTGGAATTAGATAGTGGTGACGGTTGCATTACTACGTGAATATTTTAATACATAAAAACAGTGATTTGTGCACTGTAAATGGGTGGATTTTATGCTATGTGAATCATACCTCAATTTAAAAGGCATTTAAAATTAAAATTAGTTGCAGTACAGGTAGGACACACAGGGAGAGAGACATCAAGAATGAAGAGTGACCAGGACTAGGGGACAGAATACACAAGGATCACTCATTCATGCAACAAGATTTAATAAGCACCTACTACATCAGGCATTGTTCCAAACAGAGCCAGCTTAGAGCGAAGGAGACAGAAGTGGTTCCCACACTCCTGAAGTGTACCATGCGGTGGGAGAGACAGACATTAATACGACAGTGATACAGATAAGTATGAGATTATAATAGATGGACGGATAGACAGATGAGTGATTGATAGATAATAGAAAAAATAAATTACACTTTTTAAGTGTGGACTCTTACTATATTATGCAACATCACCTAATAAAATCTCTTAAGTCAGACTCCTGGGACGGTACCAATGAATCATCAATAATGAAGTCACACCAGGTGTTCTCAGACCTTAAGTCAAAAGCCTTTCCCCTGGAGACATCAACAGCAATAAATGAAAAAGCAACCGAGCCATCATTCTTGCCAGTGATGGGACAAGCCAGAGAGGATGGTCATCTCCTCCTTTGTGAGCAGTGGCAGACCCAGGAGGCAACCACTAAGATGGTATCAGAGAACCACAGGGAACCACAGACTTGGGCTCACTTTAGGGCTGCAGAAAACAGACCCTGGGAAGCAAAGTGAGTCAACTTAGAATGACCAAACTGAGACTTGAAAGAAGATCACAGGAACTCTGTGTTCCAGAGCCTCAGCTCCTTGAATACCACCAACTTGCTCACCTGTTGGAAAGTGAACCACTGTAAAGTAGTATCAGATAATCATGGGCTAGTGTACATTCCCATCGAGGTAATCGACTTTCAAATCAGCAGAAGTCTTAAGAGGGGTAAATTCTCAATAGAAGATGGAAACTGAAAGAAATTCCAAGGAAAAAAAGACAGACTTTTGTGGTCTGGCATGCCTTTGACTTGGAAAAGGCAGTGGCACCCCACTCCAGTACTCTTGCCTGGAAAATCCCATGGACAGAGGAGCCTGGTAGGCTGCAGTCCATGGGATTGCTAAGAGTCGGACACGACTGAGCGAGTTCAATATGCCTTTGACTCCCCCCACCCAAGAAGTCCATGGGGTGGACTTCAAAGCACCAAGGCACCAAAGGCCACTTGGGGCTATTTCTCTTTACATCATTATTCATTGCCTATTTAAGTAGCACCGTGTACAGTCCTTCTATTTGGCATATACATGAAGTTGGACTGTTGACTCTCTTTCTCTGGCTTAGGCTTCCTTGTTGAGAAGGTACTCAAAGTCTTCTGGTATCTGCCACCTGTGTGAACTCTTCTAGGAGTAGGTGGAGGAGAGGGAGGACAACAAGGGACCTCACAGTCTCGACAAGTCCTCAGCTGTTCACATGGAGAGAGCCCCAGTGTGTTCCTCAACCCAGCTCTCGGTCACCAGACACTGATCCTGCAAATTTGGCTTCCGGGTCTCCTTCCGGTGAGTGAAATGTATACTTTACTGAGCACCCACAGCACACTGGGAAATATTCTGGTCATGGAGGATGGAGATGAATCCAACCCATCTCTGCCTTCAACAAGAGTGCAGGTACGGAAAGATTCATGATGATGCCAAGTCTACATACAAAGGTGGCTTCCTAAGAAGGCAGAGTCCCCTTGCTACCCACTTTCCTGCCCTGTGTATTTTGCCATTTGAAACACTAGTGCTACAAGGTTGTTGTTGTTATTTAATCGCTAAGTTGTATCCAATTCTTTTGTGACCCCCATGGACTGTAGCTCACCAGGCCCCTCTGTCCATAGGATTCTCCAGGCAAGAATACTGGAGTGGGTTGCCATTTCCTTCTCCAAGGGATCTTCCCAACCCAGGGATCAAACTCGCATCTTCTGCAATGCAGGTGGATTCTTTACCACCCAGCCACCTGGGAAGCCCAGTGCTACAAGGTAGTCTATGTAAAAAGCAAATTATGGGCAAGTCTGACTGTGAAATGTAATGTCAGATTGAGAAAATGATAAGACGAAAGCTATCTCCCCACTTGGCTGGGGCCCTTGGATACATATCTTTAACCCTGATTCTTGCATTAATTGCCTACGTGGGGTCAGAGTTCATATGATCAACTTTATATTTTCCTACACACAACTTTATAATTTTGTTTCCTGATTGCTCTCTTAGGAACTGGTTTGCATGATACTCTGTCAACCTAACAGACTACTTTCCCCAGTTTCACTCCCTTTCTCTTTCTCTATACACACACACACACACACACACACACACACACACACACAGGCCTCCCTCTTTAAATGGTTAACCAGAGAGACTCTGAATGAACTGTTGTCTCTTTCACAACTAATTGACAATGATGGCAGTGTCTGCTGGGCTTTCTAAATCATGGCAATCTTTTCATTTTTTGAGGCCACCCCGCTCTGCTAGTCCTCATACCAGCCATTCTAAAACCTCACCACACACTTCTCAGCCTTCTCTATAGCTCTCAACTGCAAAAGAACGCATGGCATGGTCTAGTGAATAGTTTAGAGCAATAGACTTTGAGTCTGGCTGCTTAGATTCAAGCCACTTAAACTCTCTAATATTTGGCCTTTTATCTATAAGACATGGGCTTCCCTGGTGCCTCAGATGGTAAGGAGTCCACCTGCAGTGCAGGAGTCCAGGTTCAATGCCTGGGTTGGGAAGATCCCCTGGAGAAGGGAATGGCTACCCACTCCAGTATTCCTGCCTGGAGAATTCCATGCACAGAGGAGCCTGGTGAGCTATAGTCCATGGGGTTCCATAGAGTCTGACTCTACAATAACAGATTCTCTGGTTCACTATAAGACATGACTGCTCATCGATGCAATTGACAAACACCGTTTCAGTATCTATGTGCCAAGTACTCATCTCAGAGGAACTATCGGGCCAGGAGGTAGGACAGGAAGCANAGCTATAGTCCATGGGGTTCCATAGAGTCTGACTCTACAATAACAGATTCTCTGGTTCACTATAAGACATGACTGCTCATCGATGCAATTGACAAACACCGTTTCAGTATCTATGTGCCAAGTACTCATCTCAGAGGAACTATCGGGCCAGGAGGTAGGACAGGAAGCAAGACAAATGAGGCCCCGGCGTTCATGGAACTTGTATTCCCTTGGGGGGATGGACACGATGATACCTATCTAAATACTGAGATGAGGTGATCCCTTATCTCCTTTAATCCACAATAGGACTCAACTTTTCTCATCATACATATTTAGAAATGTTAGCTTTTATGATAATTTTTACTACCACTTCACAGAGTTTACCTAGGCATAGTTCAGTTCAGTCGCTCAGTCGTGTCCGACTCTTTGCAACCCCATGAATCGCAGCACGCCAGGCCTCCCTGTCCATCACCAACTCAACTCCCGGAGTTCACTCAGACTCATGTCCATCGAGTCAGTGATGCCATCCAGCCATCTCATCCTCAGTCGTCCCCTTCTCNTTAAGCCAACTTTTTCACTCTCCTCTTTCACTTTCATCAAGAGGCTCTTTAGTTCCTCTTCACTTTCTAGGCATAAATTCCCTGGAATTCCCCAAACCTGTCTTCATCCACTCCTATCCTTACTGCTGTAACAAAAAGTTGTGATCCATGAAGCCATCAGCAGGAGATAAGACTAGACCTTCCAGTCTGGTCATCACCTTAGCCCTCAGCTCCAACATCCTAGACTAACTAGAATGAAGAATTTTCCCTTTACCACGATGCTGGAGGGAGGAGGAAAGGACAAGAACCTTGAGGTCTGAATTGGCCTCGGCATCTTCTGAACTATTATAAGGTGATAGAAATCAGAGAATCTGTTATTGTAAAGTTGGAACTGTTTTCTGATTCACCAGAGGTGGATCCTGGAGACTGCCTGTTAGCAGTCCACCTATATGGTTTATAGACAGTGCCTCAGCAGACACTTTCACCATGCCAAGGTGAAGCAAAGAGGTTCTGCTAGAATAGAGATGTCCTGAGATACAACAGCTTCAAGGAGTGAGGAAGGGGGCCAAGTAATATTGACATCAAAGGGGCTGCTTCTGGAGATGCATTTGAGCTGAGAGGATAGGAGGACAATGAGAAGCAATCAAGGCTCTATTCCCTACCTGCCCCCTTGGACTGGGTGGAGCCCTGTGCTTAGATGTATGAGAGTTAGAAAAGGACACGTCCATGAATTTGTGTCTTTCAGACTCGAGGCGAAAGTAAATACCAGAAACTGTTCACAAGAGACTATGACATGCTGGACGTGAGCAGAGCTTCCTTGGACCCAAAGGACAGATTGCAATCCTGAGACAAAAACAGGCTATCCTGTCTTTTCATCATAGATTCAATTTCTCTCTTGCATGCCGAGGGCCATAGCTCTAGAAGCACCTAGGCTGACCATCATGGCCTTGGTGTGGGTTCCCTGATGACCTGATGGCGCTGGACCCCTTCAAAGACAGCAGGGTTGAAGGAACATGGTGAGGACCAGGCAGACTGCTGGTGGTCATCAGTGGGTTCATCCTGTGGGTGGGGGCTGTGGATTAGTAGGGAAAATAACTGGGAGTTAGTGTCTACTTAGGGGTCTTCCCAGGTGGCTCAGTGGTAAAGAATCTACCTGCGAATGCAGGAGAGACAGGAGATGGAGGTTCAATCCCTGGGTCAGGAAGACCCTTAGAGGAAGGCATGGCAGCCCACTTCAGTATTCTTGCCTGGAGAATCCCATGGACAGAGGAGCCTAGCGGGCTACAGTCCATAGCGTCTCAAAGAGTTAGACACAACTGAGCGACTTAGCATACATGCACAGTACCTATTTGTGTGGGAAGAAAGGGATTCGAGCTATGCAATTTTAAGATTGAGTTAAAGTTAAATTAATAAGATTTACAAGTGTACATGTCTGTCCTCATGTTTTAGTACTCAGAAGTGCAGAAAGAAATTTAAAATATTTATCTTCAACCACACTGCTAGTAAACTGGTAAATTACGACTCAGATCTGTGTGGCTCCAAAGCCATCCGCCTGTGGAACAGCAGTTGCCAACCTATACTCTATGTGATTCATTGTTCATGACTTCGCTCCCATAAGACCACGAGCCCCTGATGGCAGAGAATCCAGTGTACTGTGTGCTTACAGCACCTTGATTATTATAAATATTCAACAAATTAATGAGCTAGCACAAGGCCTGAACTTTAAAAATGGGTACAACTGAAATGGACCAAAGCTGTAAATCAGGGTTCTCAAACTTTCAGTGTGCCTCAGAAGTGTCTAGGGGGCTTATAACGTGCTCATTCCCCATTCAAACCCAGCAGGTCCTACTGAATCTGGGACTCTCCATTGTTAATGAGCATGAGCAAGGATCCTCTTGAGTTGGTCCACAGAAACATGGTCACAACCTTTTCCCTAACTTCTCTGATTCTCCCTGAGCAACCTTTCCTCTGAAACCACCATGCTCCAAGTCGGTGCCACATGTTTTCTAACAGTGTTTAGAAGTGTTAGAAGTGTTTCCTAACAGTGTTTTTCATGCTTCAGGGGCATATCTCTCAAGCCTACTGTGAGTTATTGTTGTTGTTCAGTTGCTAAGCCGTGTCCAACACTTTGCAACCTCACGGACTGCAGCATACCAGGCTCCCCTGTCCTTCGCTATCCCCCTGAGCTTGCTCAAATTCATGTCCATTTAATCAGTAATGCTATCTCACCATCTCATCCTCTACTGACTCCTTCTCCTTTTGCCTTCAATCTTTTCCAGCATCAGGGTCTTTTTCAGTGAGTCAGCCCTTCACATCAGGTGGCCAAAGTATTGGGATTTCAGCTTCAGCATCAGTCCTTCCAATGAATATTCAGGACTGATTTCCTTTAGGATTGGCTGGTTTGATCTCCTTGCAGTCCAAGGGACTATCAAGAGTCTTCTCCAATACCACAGTTCGAACGCATCAATTTTTTGGCACTCAGGTTTCTTTATAGTCCAACTCTCACTAATAACTAATAAATCACATTAGTTAAGTGTAATAACATAACAATTCACTATACTGTCAAACGATCACCACAGTATCTAGTTACTATCCATCACCACACAGAGTACAATCTTTTTTTCTGGTGAGAACACCTTTTGTGATTTTCTCTCTTAGCAACTTTCAAATATACGATGCAATGTTATTAACGATAGTCACAATTCTGTACTCAGTGGTCCTCAACATTTTTGGCAGCAGGGACTGGTTTCATGAAAGGCAGGTTTTTCCATGGACTGGGGGTGGGGATGGTTTCAGGATGGTTCAAGCACATTACATTTATCGTGCACTTCGCTTCTATTACGGTTACATCAGCTCCACTTCAGATCATCAGGGGTTAGATCCCAGAGCTCAGGGTTTATACACTACATCTTCCCCATGACTTCCTCATTTCATAACTGGAAGTTTGTACTTTTTGATTGTGTTTTTTTTTGTTTATCTGTCCCTTCAATACCTGTTACACTACCAAATAAATATTTGCCAAGGCAACTGTTAAGATGGAGACTTTGAGTTTCTGGAAGATAGGAGCTCTATCTTAGATTTGTGAAATTTCCCCCCTATCCTGGTACTATGCTGCCAAATACCCTAATGGCATCTATGGCTCAAAGCGGCATTGAGTTTTGAGTCCTGGCACGGTTTTGAAATATTAAGTGATTTACAATTTAGTTTCCTTCTGTATTTGCCTAATTTTACTTTAAGTTGAGGGTCTGTGCAAATATATATGAAGGCTCTCATTGGGACACCAAGTTGCTATTTACCCCTCATCCTCCAGGACAGAGGGCACTTGTCCAGATGTGGGAGCTTGTCAAGATGTTCCACTGTTTTCATCCGTGCCCTGCCACACAGCTGGAAGGGCTGTTTTGCTACCAGACACCAGGGTAAAGAGAATGCACCTGGAGTTCAAGAATATCTCAGAAGGTGGTACTCAGGAGCACACCAATGGCTGGATCTACTCCTGATCACCACCCTGGAAGGTGTCTTACCCCGGTGGTGCTGGTGGTAAAGAACTCGCCTGCCAATGCAGGAGAAATGAGACACACAGGAGATGCAGGTTCAAAGCCTGGGTCGGGAAGATCCCTTGAGAAGGCCATGGCAACCCACTCCAGTATTCCTGCCTAGAGAATCCCATGGACAGAGGAGCCTGGGGGTCTATAATCCATGGGATCGCAAAGAGTCGGATACAACTGAAGTGACTTAGGATGGATGGAAGTTTCCTTAGCTCATCCTGCTAATTCTCAGAGAGGAAGAATTCACACTAAACCTACATTCTCAATTCTACATCAGGCTTTATTACATCATGATGCATTTTGCTTGGTATGCACACGTGGGATGTCTCAGCTTACATCTTTAGTGAAGCTCTATCTGTGTCTGCCTCTGTTGCAGGGTTCTGTTAGATCTGGGGCAGTTCTACCTATATGCTTGGAAGATGTTAAGCAGCTCCCTAACACAGGACGCATGCAGTCACTTTGCCAGCTAAGGAAGCAGTCCAGAAAGTGAGGAACGCTTGACAACCCCCAGGGCAAGGACTCATGTAGTGCTGACCCCATGAGGGGTGGCTGGAGACTTGCCGGTATGTTTGTTCAAAACAATTTTTCATTAATACAGGTTCTGCACAACCTGAATAGAAAAACAGAGCTTCCACGGAATCTCCAGGTTGTTTTTTCATCTGTCTACAAAATGAACCATACTCCTGTCTTAATGAAAATGCTACTCAATTACTATGATTTTATTAACAAGACAAGTGTAGCTATTTAGTGTGTAACAATGCAAGAGTTATAATTCCAAGGGGATTTTCAGATGCTAATTCTAAATTCAGAATGCAAAGCAAAAGTTTTATCAGCCTCTTCCCTGTGAAGAATACTTTTAACTCTGTGCTGCAAAAATAATTTGGATTTGGTGTCTGGGTGATTAAAGCCTTTAAGGTTTTAATAGTCATCAGTACATTATAGAATCATGAAGAACTTAACAACTGAAGATACTTTAAACTATAATCCTAGTTTTTGTCCATATGAAGCAAGCACACCCAAGCACATTACACTATGTGTCCATAATGGGCACTGTGTGCCAATATGTGCCCACTTCCCTCTCCATCTGGGTTGTATGATAAGAAGTAGTATAAGACTTCTATAGACTCAAAATCTAGGCTCAAGTATGAAGACTTAATGGCAGGTTCCCCGGACATAGGTTAGGCCTGAGCAAGGGAGAAGGAAGAAGTTTTTAACTGGATATGAGATTGATATTTTAAACATAACTGACTTGAAAGTGAAAGTCACTC
Source organism: Neotragus moschatus (assembly GCA_006410615.1). Taxonomy (NCBI): domain Eukaryota; kingdom Metazoa; phylum Chordata; class Mammalia; order Artiodactyla; family Bovidae; genus Neotragus; species Neotragus moschatus. Next base: position 1,822,545 of record SJYA01002918.1, read on the forward strand.
AGCTGGGTCCAACTCTTTGCAACCCCATGGACTGTATAGTCCATGGAATTCTCCAGACCAGAGTACTGAGTGGGTAGCCTATCCCTTCTCCAGAGTATCTTCCCGACCCAGGAATCGGACCAGGGTCTCCTGCATTGCAGGTGGATTCTTTACCAACTGAGATGTGAGGGAAGCCCATAAATGAATTGGACTGCTTAATAGTTGAAAGTGAATCTTCACTATCCAAATAGGACTTTGTCTAGAGCTGAAAGTGACTTTGAGGACACAGAATCTCTCAGAGAATTTACAAAGATGTCATGAAGGGATACTTGCCCAGAGATATTAGGAAATGAGGGCTGAGAAAAAATAGTCATTTCCTGTGTGTACCCTGTTGAGTTTAGTGCATTTAATGTACAAGCAACAGAAATAAAATGGATCTAGTCCAATATTACAGAAATTTCCTGAATAAGTAATATGTAGAGCATAGTGCTAGGAACACAATAAGGAAATAAAAAGTGGGAAATCCTGTCACAGCCTTTATGAAAGTTATAATTAAAAGTGGAAAACACTTGCAAAGAACTGCAAGTATGGATCATAGACTGTAAGTAGAAAGCCAGAAGAGGAGGCCACCAAGCACCCATGTCCCTGGGGACCCAAGGCGCGTTCCCCTTACCCTGGGGACACCAGCTCATGATCTGTCCAGGCAGGCAGGTCTGGAGGACCATGGGGGCCTGAGGGACCCAGACTCTGGCCCTGTCTGCACCTCCTGCTAGCTGGAGCCAGAAACTTGGAGTTCCCAGTTCACAAGTGGACAAACTCACTTGTAGTCACGTCTTCTCTCCAGTTCAGTTTGGAATCTAAATGTAAGTACCTCATAAGAAGCCAAAAAAAAAATTTTTGTTTTGGATAAAGTTTTGTTATGTTTCTGGCTGAGAAATATAGATGCTGGGAAACAACACATTTTTTTGTAGGATTCAGTCATTTATGGACAAAAGAGTAATGGACGTCTTAATCCGTCCAGTGTCCGCATACCTAGGACATAACACAAGATAGAAAGAAATAACTACCATGATAAAGTTACAAAGCAATACAGGTTCTGACAAAACTTTCAAGAAGGAAAAAGCATTTGACCTTGACCTTGAAGAGAGTTAGCAATAGGAAAGAGTAGGCAGGACAATGAAAGAACGTCTCGTGGGCTCAAAGTCTCCATCATGACCTGGGTGAACAAGCTCCTAATTATTGTTAACAGCAAACAGTCCAAAGGCTCAGTCTGCATGTACTGCTGCTGCTTCAGCCGTGTCTGACACTGTGTGACCCCATAGACGGCAGCCCACCAGGCACCCCCGTCCCCGGGATTCTCCAGGCAAGAACACTGGAGTGGGTTGCCATTTCCTTCTCCAATGCATGAAAATGAAAAGTGAAAGTGAAGTTGCTCAGTCGTGCCCAACTCTTAGCGACCCCATGGATTGCAGCCTACCAGGCTCCTCCGTCCGTGGGATTTTCCAGGCAAGAGTACTGGAGTGGGGTGCCATTGCCTTCTCTATGTGAACACTTAGTAAATCTCTCTCTTACATTGAAAATTGCTGGTAAAACCTATTGCTGGTATATTTCAGTTTTCTCATTGGAAGTTCCCTGTGTCTGAGAATTCAACTTGCTTCTTTCCAGCCATAGAACATTCAGGAAAAACTGTAGCCAAGAGGAGCTGGATTTAGGCTTTCACAAAATGTTAGAAACATTAAGTTGACTTCATATCATAATTCAAACCACCGTAGACTCATGGTGCAGTCACTTCACTATTCTCTATCCTAATCCCTTGACTTACATTCTTGTCATTCTCTACCACGTTTAGGCTGCCTTTTTGGGGCACCTTTCTTCTGAAATCTGTGAAATTTTTCTGCGTTTATGATGAGTGCCATGAAGGATTTGACAGAGAAATCTAATAAGATTGTAAACTCCTGGAGGCAGAGGCCTTTCCAATGTAACTCCATCGCAGAGTTCCTAGTGCGTTGCCGGAACATGTGTTTAACAAAAGTTTTCAAATTAATGGATTAAGTGCCACCGCTGAATGGGAACAATTAATCATGCTAACTAATAAAAGACCATACAGGATGCATTTCCTCAAAAGAGCTTTGTACATGCTGGATAATTGTTGGAATGATAATAAGTAACTTAAGAAATGTTCTGGGGTCCACAGAGTTGTTTTGGCTATCCTACAAGGTCAGAGCACCTCATAAAAGTGATGGATGCTTTCTGCCTTCCGCTAAGCTGACAGCCTTCATCTCACACTGCAGTTTATGGTTCCTGACCCCGCATTCCGCAGCCGACCTGGAAGGGCTGTGTTTCTGTGAGCCAGCTCCGATAAGCCACCTGAAAACTTCCCTGGGGAGGCAGGCGGCAGGCAGACAGAGAAGGGTCCCCTGGAGCCAGCTGGGCCTCCCCTGCGCCTTCCCCAAACTCGCCCCAGATCCGAAGGTGATGTCTGTGACAGACAACGGGACTAATCTCCTTGGGAACACCCCAGAACACAGCTCATCTGTGCTTCTAGGCTGGATTTTGCAGAAAATGGAAGATGGCACCCAACCCCCTCTAGCGTGCCAAGAGTGTGGCTGGTCTATGCGATACCCAGGCAGCTGGCACACATGGGCGCTCTCTGGGGCCACCGCAGAAGCTGTGAGTCGAGCTCTGGGTGTAGGCAGGAGGTGGAATCTGCATTATAATATGTGCTCCGATGCTGTGGGGAAGGATCCTACACTTTGTCCAAGATGCCACCAGGCACAGAAGCCAGCATCTCTAAGATTTGTTAACATCCACACACAGGTCTGTAGTCCAGAAACCTGCCTTAAGTAGGGAGTACCAACCTCATGGGCAGTGTGTGAAAGCTGTTCAGTGGCCAGACTCTTCCCTGGCCCCTGCGGAAGGCCCTGGATGTGTTCAAGGAGTCGCCTAAGCCATTTGTAAAATGGAAGACCCCTTGCTAATTGACAGGTCTGAGATGATGGTGTGGCCCTTTAAATTACCTTGGCATTAATTGCCTGGACAGGTTGTTCACTCAAATTACCCTGGCTTGCTAATAACGTGAGCGGGCTGGTGTTTTAAATGACCATGGCACTAATGGGCCAGGCTGGCCGCTATTTCACATCGTCCTGGCACTAATGGCCTGGAAAGGGGGCTTGCTTTGCAGATTAACGACTGTCCTCCAAATGGCAACGGATTATGGAAAAAAAGAAAGAAAAACAAGCATTTGCAGAGGAAAAAGAAAGAAGTTTTCCTTCTCCTCTCTTTCTCAGCCTCCCATGAAAAGCACTGGAGGGCTCTGCCTTTGCTAAGAGAACATACTCTTCCACCTCCTTCTCTTCTCTCCATACTAACCACAGGCCACCCTTACTTTTTTTTTTTTTACCTTTAAAATATATAACTACAGTTCACTAAAGAAGAAACACGTCCTCTCATTCAGCAACCGTTTCTCCAGTTACTGCTCTTTCCTAGCCTACTCCATCTCATCCCAAAGTATTTACTCACCAAGCACTGACTGATTGAGTGACTGCCTTCCATGTTCAAAGTGCCTACTGAGTCTGTGGGGACAGAGATTTGGAAACAAAGACCCCACTCTTGATGCTGCTGCTTCGTCACTTCAGTCGTGTCCGACTCTTTGTGACCCCATGGGCTGTAGCCTGCTAGGCTCCTCATTCCATGGAGATTCTCCGGGCAAGAATACTGGAGTGGGTTGCCATGCCCTCCTCCAGAGGATCTTCCCAACCCAGGAATCGAACCCAGGTCTTCCACATTGCAGACAGATTCTTTACCTTCAGAGCCACCAGGGAAGCCCAGATCCTACCCCTGCTGCTGCTAATGCTGCTGCTAAGTCACTTCAGTCGTGTCCGACTCTGCGCGACCCCATAGACGGCAACCTATCAGGCTCCTCCGTCCCTCGGATTCTCCAGGCAAGAACACTGGATTGGGTTGCCATTTCCTTCTCCAATGCATGAGAGTGAAAAGTGAAAGTGAAAGTCGCTCAGTCGTGCCCGACCCTTAGCGACCCCATGGACTGCAGCCTATCAGGCTCCTCTGACCATGGGAGTTTCCAGGCAAGAGTACTGGAGTGGGGTGCCACTGCCTTCTCCGGATCCTACCCCTAGGAACTCCGATTTAAATCAGGGAAACAGAGAGCCATTTATCAATAATTGCTTTCCTCCATGATGAGTGCTGTGGCAGAGGAAGTCAGTAGTCCAGCTGGGCTGGAAAAGCTTCATCCTAGAGGAGAGTTTGAAGGCAATAGGATGAGTTCCTCAAGATAAGATGTAGGGGGGAGGGCATTCCAGAAAGAGAGATTATGTAGAATCTCTGAATTCATGAAAAAGCACAACTGCAAACCAAAGCTTCTGGGCACAGTCACGGGCAAGGCTGAATGATAAGCGGGAGCTAGGTATTAAGAGCTTTGGGAAAGAGGAGTGAGATTTGAGAAAATTTCCCAGATGGAGGCTCTTAGCTCTGAGGACTGGCCGAGTAGGGTCTGAGGAGATGGAGGGGTGGAGGAGGGCTTCTGGCTTCAGATGTCAAAAATTGGGTAGCTGGTGCTGTCCTTCCCAGAAATAAGTTTACAGGAAGGACCCAGGCTGGGATGGAGAAGGAGGGGCAATAGAATCCTTAAAAGAAGAGAGTGGTTCTCTGTTCCTCTCCATCAATTGTATTTCACCTGTCCATTGCCCAGAGATGTATGAAGCAAACAGCGTTGGATACACTGAGAGAGAGGCCTGTTTAACGAGGAATATTCTTGGATTTCCCCATGAAAACCATCCTCCCCATGCAGCGTGGAGGCTTGGATCTTTAAAAAAAAAAAAGTGCAGAGAGTTTGGTTCCCACAGTTAACAAGAATAAGACACCCAGTCTAACATCAATCCCCTCCCTCCTCCTTCCATTCTAGCTCATGTTCATGGCAATCCCATTTGCAGTGGGTCTCTCAGGAGATGGTTTAGTGATGTGTGCGTTTTTTTTTGTTTTTTTTTTTTGCCTTTTGCTTTCTCTTCTTCTTGCAATCAGTGTAGTAATAGGAAAAGAAGTTTTTAAAAAGACAGGGTATCTATGCAAGAGTAACTATTACTGGAAATCTAAATGCCACCAATATATTTTGATGAGTGGAACAGAATTTCAGAAATTTTCTTTACAGGTTTGCAAGGTTAACTAAATGAGCGGAGGGGGTGATTGGATGAACATAGGGTTTTTACAGCGTTGACTGAATTCATTGGAATAGAGATTGAGAACCTACCATTTGCCAAGCCCTGTGCTGGGCACTGTGGGGTCTATAGAAATGTACAAAGTGCAGGCCCTGCTGTCAAGGAATTTAATGTTCCAGGCTGGGTTACAACCACTACACATTGTATTGAAAGCTGCTCCTAACATGAAAAAAAGCCCTTCACAATGGCCAGACTCTCCAAAGGACGACACAAACATTCCTCTTTTGTAGAACACACTGCTCCTTTTGGAAAGAAAGTTGTTCTTTCATCCAACTGTCAATAGACATAGTGTTTGCTAAGTGTAGGGCGCCTTGCTGGGCATAACGGGGGGCTTAAGATGGCAAGACATGGGTCCTGACCTCCAGGGCTTTATCTGTGTACATCTAAAGCCCCTTAATGTCAGAGGAAATATATAGCAACTGCAATATTTTTTGTTAAAATAAACTCTTCTAGGATGTCTGTTAACCCAAGTAATGATTCTTAACTACAACTCATACAGTTTCAGACTTAGAAAGGAGCCTTGAAGTCCCCCAATTTCACAACCATTTATAAAGAGTGGATCTAAGACACTAGCTATCTGCCCAAGAATGCACAGAGTGTTGTTCGGTCGCGCAGTCCCTCAGGCGTGTCCAGCTCTTTGCAACCCCATGGACTGTAGCACGCCAGGCTTCCCTGTCCTTCACTGTCTCCCTGAGCTTGCTCACACTCATGTCCACTGAGTCAGCGATGCTGTCCAACCATCTCATCCTCTGTTGTCCCTTCTCCGCCCACCTTCAATTTTGCCCAGCATCAGGGTCTTTTCCAATGAGTCAGCTCTTTGCATCAGATGGTCGAAGTATTGGAGCTTCAGTTTCAGCATCAGTCCTTCCAATAAATATTATGTTGATTTCCTTAGGATTTATTTGTTTGATCTCCTTGCTGTCCAAGCGACTCTCAAGAGAATGCACAAATGGCTGGTGGCATATTGAGAACTGGGTCCTATGTCATCCTTGCTCCTCATCGACTACTTGTTCTGTGCAGCCTGTCTCTAGTATCAACAGATGCAACAATACAAACACAGAATTTAAAGACAGAGAAAGACCCAGAAGCGTCATAGGCATAATGTGAGAAACTCTAGGCATCTCTAGTGAGGCCTTTCTTTAGGAAAATAGATATGCAACAGTTACCCAAGGGCTGTGTCATTGCCAAGTTCATTATCAATGTGCATAGATATATACAAAGAAACTTTTCCAGCAAAGGTAAGAAGTAGGAGACCCTGTAAATTTAGTTGCCTGAGTGCTCAAACCAAAGAGAAGGCAAATAATTACAGCTAGTAACCACAGATTTTTCTTCCAGCACAGTGTGGAAACATAGAGTTGGGGTTTTCCCTTATGAAATCTCTGTGGCAATAACCCTGCCTCTAGGTCTTTATTTTACCACTTCACACTTTTTTTTGATATTCATGAAGTCAAATTTGTCCACTTTTTTCTTCTGTTGCCTGTACTTTTGTTGTCATATTCAAGAAAGCATTGCCAAATACAATGTTGTGAAGTTTGGCCCTGTGTTTTCTTCTAAGAGTTTTGTTGGTTTAGGTCTCATACTAGGTCTTTAATAATCCATTTTGAGTTAATTTCAGTATATAGTACAAGATAAGGGTCTAATTTTATTCTTTTCTGTGTAGATATCCAGTTTTCCCAGCATCATTTATTGGGGAGGGAGGGGTAGGAGGGGAGGAACTGTCTTCTACCCATTGAATGGTCTTGACATTCTTGTCAAAAGTCATTTGACTATATAAGCAAGGGTTTATTCCCAGGCTTTTTATTCTATTCCATTAGTCTGTATATCTGTCTTTATGTCAGTACCCTTCTATTATGATTATTATAGTTTTTCAGTAAGTCTTAAAATCTGGAAATGTGAGTCCTCCAGCTTTGCTTTTTGCCAAGATTATTTTGGCTACTAAGGGTTCCTTGAGAGTCCATATGAATTTGAGAACAGTTTTTTTCCTATTTCTACAAAAATCAAATTGTGATTTTGATAGGGATTGTATTCAGTCTGTAGATTTCGTTGGCTATTATTGATACTTTAATAATATTAAGTCTTCCGATCCATGAACATAGAATGTGTTTCCCTTTATTTATGTCTTCTTTAATTTTTTTCAGCAATGCTTTGTAGTTTTAATTGTAAAATCTTTCACCCCCTTGATTAAATTGATTCCTAAGTATTATATTCTTTCTGATGCTATAGTAAATGAAGATGTTCTCATAATTTTATTTTCAGATTGTTAGTATATAAAAATGCAGCTGATTGGAGGGTACTGATTTTGTATCTTGATACTTTGCTGAATTCATTTGTTAGTAGTATCAGATTTTGAGGAATTTTTCTGCATATAAGATCATACCATCTGCAGAGATAGTTTTACTTCTTCCTTTCCAATTTGGATAAGGTTTTTTTTTCCTTTTCTTGCCTAGCTGCCCTTACTAGAACTTCTAATAGCACATTGAATAGATATAGCATCCTTGCCTTGTTCCTGATCTTAGAGGGAAAGCTTTCAGTCTTTTACCACTGAATATGATGTTTGCTATGGCTTTTTCATACATGGTTTTTATTGTGCCATTGGTCCAAGCAGGTGACTCAGACAGCAAAGAATCTACCTGCAATGTGAGAGACCTGGGTTTGATCCCTGGGTTGGGAAGATACCCTGGAGAAGGGAATGGCTACCCATTCCAGTATTCTTGCCTGGAGAATTCCATGGACAGAGGAGTCTGGTGGACTAGAGTCCATGGGGTTGCAGTCAGACATATCTATGTGACTTTCACTTTCTTTTATTGTTTTGGGGTAGTTTCCTTTTATTCCTAGTCTGTTGAGTGTTTTCATCATGAAACGATGTTGAATATATCTTTGTCTTTTGTAGAAGTAAGCTATTTAACTGCATAATCAGTTCTTAAGGATACACAAAAAAGCATACCAAATCGAATTTTCCATATATGAACCTCTGAAACATTTTCCTCTAAGTAGAAAATAATACTTTTGAAACAGACTATTTTAGAAATTACATAGGCCAGCTGGAAACCATTGAGATGTCAGGCCATGTTAGTCTATTGTCTTCCTGAACTGGTTTCAGTTTGTTAGTGAAGTAGTTGTATAACTTAAAAAAAAAAGAAAAGCTTTATAAAACTTCTTAGTAATAGACTCAGCTAGCCCCCAAAGTGACTTCTGGAACATCAAATTAGCTTTTGTGATAAATATTGCCATGAAACCAGTAATTAGTTTCGAATGATCCTGCATTTTTCATTGGCTGTAAAACCATAAATAGATGAAGATCTTGGCTCCTTGGCAAACTCTTTTTGACACAGATACCTGGGAAAGAAAAATATTTTTTATGATGCCCCAGGCCATAGAGACCTGGCAAGGAGCTCATGTATTTCTCCTCTGGGACACACAGCAATTTATCCACCAATATTTTGATTCCCTCCAAAACTGTGACTGTAAGCATTGCAGATGAGGCTAACGAATAAGAGTTTCTTTTTTTATTGATTTAATCCTGAAGAAAGAGAAGCAAAAACATCAGGACTGTAACATGCTACTTTGACCTGTAAAACAGAAGAAAAACTAAAGCAATAAACAGTAAGCGCTGTGAAAGCAAGGGGAATGTGTCCTATCCCCTACTTGGATTTTATATGATAAATTGAGATGTAAGAAAATATGAGAATTTGTTTATGCCATTCAACACACACTTGGAAGACGTTCTGTATGCTAACCACTGGCCCAGCTGCCTGTTTGCAAACCTGCATTAGATGCTGTCCTGGCCCTTAAACAAAACTCACAATCTGTTTGTTGGGTTATGGGGTAGTAAAGAGAGATAAATAAAGCAATCGATGCAATACATCCCTTGTCACAACAGAAATCTCCTTAAGCATTATGGAGGCAAAAGGAAAGAGCTACAACCTCTGCTAAGGGAGAGAAGGCTATAAAGGTAAAGTGAATTTACCATTGCAAACATCTTAATTGATGAGTAGGAATATTTAGGCAAAGGAAATGAAGGCGAGCAAGAGCAAGACCAAAAGGGTACACCGGAGCAAGAATGCTGGGGGCCTGAGTGAGGGACAGACATAAAAGGAGTAGCAAAGTAAGCAGGGACAGTTTTTCCAGTGTCCATTCAGCAAAGAATGGCTCACTGGCAGGTATTGTAGCATAAATATTAATGAGAAATCCACAAATGATCTGAGTAGTAGTCACTGAGAACAAAGCCAACTCATGCTTTGCTTTTAAAGAAATAGAATATTCCAACTTTTTAATTACATCCCACTCAGAAATATCTTCTATAGCTTTAACTTCTTACTAATAAAACAGTCTTAGCAACATAACGGAGATAGTGAAACAAAAGTGTTGGATAGAAATCAAGGGACCCTAAGTGCATTTCTCCTTTTAACCTATTCTGCTTTTTTGACATGTCTTTAACCTCTCTGAATCTCAATATCCTTTTTAACATGAATTAGAGCTAAAATTTAGAGTAGGAAATGGCACCCCTCTCCAGTATTCTTGCCTGAGAAGTCCCATGGACAGAGGAGCCTGGTAAGCTACAGTCCATGGGGTTACAAAGAGTCAGACACAACTGAGCATGTTTGCAGACCCAAAATTATTAATAAGGCCCCTCTGATGAGCTTCAGTAGGTTTGTGGGTATCCTGAAATGAGATAGAAAATCTTTTGTGTGTGTGCTGGTGTTCGCTTATTCACAGTTTTTAACAGCTTTTCAAAGACTCAATGATCCCCCCAAAATCACTGAATTAAATTATATTTAATGTGAGGTAGAAAATTCTCTAGTTCTCTGAATCTATGTTTGATATAAACCCTTAGTTGTAGGCTGACACTATATTGTCAACTTTTATAAAACTGGTAGATCTGTCATTTTCAAAAAGATTGCCACACTCTGTGAGAGTCTATCAATCATTTGTGTAGTAACAGGTTGCTAAACCAAATGACTTGCTGAAGACCACAGAGAGATAGGGTGACCTTGTGATTTACCATCCACATCAGCACCCTTGTGAGCACTTAGAGATAATATCTGATGCTAAAACAAGGGCTGCCGCTGGCAAACCCAACAGTACGATCTTCCTATACAAGGAGCAAACACTGCCGAAAACTAACCAAGAACCAATTCTACTCAAATTTGAGTTAGTTCTTCAAAATAATGCCGTATGCAACAGTATGGATGAACCTAGAGATTATTATACTAAGCAAGGTAAGTCAGAAAGAGAAAGACAAATACCATATGACGTCACTTACATGTGGAACCTAAAATACAACACACGTGAACATATCTAAGAAACAAAAGCAAGACTCAAAGACAGAGAGCAGACTTGTGGCTGGAAGGGGAGGAGAGGTGGGAGAGGGAATGACTGGGAATTTGGGATCAGCAGATGCACACTGTCAACAACAAAGTCCTACTCTGCAGGGCAGGGAGCTATAACCAATATCCTGTGATAAGCCATGGTAGGAAAGAATATGAGGGAAGGGCTGGAGATATGACTAGGGAAGGGGCAGAAGCTCAGAATCATAGTGACCATGAGAACTCGGGCTCCTGGTCACTTACAGAAATGTTGAAGCAAGCTGTGCACTTAACACAGGGCATGGGAGAAGGGATTCGTGGCAACTTTGGTTAAATCTGAAAAGTGCAAGCAACCCCAGCTGATGGTTTAGTGACAAGTAAGGTCCATCTAGTCAAAGCTATGGTTTTTCCAGTAGTCATGTATGGATGTGAGAGTTGGACTATAAAGAAAGCTGAGCGCAGAAGAATTGATGCTTTTGAGCTTTGGTGTTGGTGAAGACTCTTGAGAGTCCCTTGGACTGCAAGGAGATCCAACCAGTCAAACCTAAAGGCAATCAGTCCTGAATATTCATTGGAAGGACTGATGGCGCAGCTGAAACTCCAATACTTTGGCCACCAGATGTGAAGAACTGACTCATTGGAAAAGGCCCTGATGCTGGGAAAGACTGAAGGTGGGAAGAGAAGGGGATGACAGAGGATGAGATGGTTGGATGGCATCACTGACTCAATGGACATGAGTTTGAGTAAACTCTGGGAGTTGGTGATGGACAGGGAGGCCCGGCGTGCTGCAGTCCATGAGGTCGCAGGGAGTTGGACATGACTGACCTGAATAATTTTGACTGAACTGAATAATGTAAGAACTTCAGGAGACCCAAGACAGGGAGGCACTGTCTCTTTAGGAAGATTTTTCTCATTTCTACTTTAACCTGTTATAATGAAATTCTGTTTTAATGCTCAGATAGCGATCTGATTTCAAAGTCCTTGGACTACACTTCTCAACTGTCTCCATGTACCAACCATAAGCAGGCAGGGCAAATGTTTGCCACAATCAGTGGTTTTTATTCTCTGCTTCCTATAAGACCACAGCATTTGGTAAATTAATATGGCTACTTAAGGCACAAATCTCACTGGTACCACCAGTTATTATTTGGAGCTTTAAACTTTGCAAATGGAAACAATACCTGGTATCAGTACAACACCTCATAGAAGGGAGTTTGAACATCAACAGACTAATCGGGCATATTTCTAAGTTGATACGTAACAAGATGATAGTGCAGGCGCAGTGCAGACACTAGGGACACAACGAGAAGGCAGCACTGTGCCTGCTTTCAAGCCCCTGACAGCCCAGCCAGAGAGGAGACGCCCCGAACTCCGTGGGGCTGGATGCTACAACCGATGCTCCAACGGCCCAAGACCACAGCCTGCAGTGGGACCAACCCCAGTCAGGCTGGACTGCCTGCTCTCTGTGTTGGACGATCTACACCGTCCCCCATCCACCCTGTGTGTCCAGCAGGGATTAGCAGCCCTGTGTGTCCATCGTGGGTCAGTGGTGCTGTGTGTCCACTGTGGGTCAGTGGTGCTGTGTGTCCATCCTGGGTCAGCAGCGCTGTGTGTCCACCATGGGTCAGCGGTGCTGTGTGTCCATCCTGGGTCAGCGGTGCTGTGTGTCCATCCTGGGTCAGTGGTGCTGTGTGTCCATCGTGGGTCAGCAGGCATCTCTGCTCAGGGCCTAAGGATGATTAACTGACACCTCAGCATGAGGCTTCCACATCTGAGAGATAGAGCTGGAAGGTCTAAAGTTCTTTGCACACAAAGTGATGAATATCACTCCTTCTTACAGTCTATCATTGGCCACTAGAAGTCAAGTTTCTGGCCCCAGTTGATGGCAGGAGGCTAGGAAACGAGGAGGAGCACATGGGCGTTTTGGAAGCAATACATGTTTCCCCAAAGCTCAGATCTAAAGGAAGGTGTGGCAAGTCCCACTCTGGGGAGGGAGCAGTAGTAGTATAGAGCAAATCTTCAGGGATTTGGAGAAACACAGTTCAGAAAACTACAATACGTGTAACCCTGTTCTCGAGCACTTGCTTCCATGTGTTCATTTGAGATGTAGTGTTAGTCACTCAGTCGTGTCCCCCTCTTTTAACTCCATGGACTGTAGCCCACAGGCTCTTCTGTCCATGGAATTCTCCAGGCAAGCACACTGGAGTGGGTAGCCATTCCCTCCTCCAGGGGGTCTTCCTGACCCAAGGATTGAACCTGGGTCTCCCTCACTCCAGGTCGATTCTTTACTATCTGAGCCACCAGGCATGTAAGATGTAAGATAACTCCAGTTGTGATGTGTCAGTACTGATAAAGAGAGCTTCTGCAGAACCATTTTCCAGAGCAGTGGGTTTCACGGATTTTGAATTTTTGAAGATGATGCTAGGAGTTTGCATAATATTGCTAGGAGGCTTTCCATTGTGAAGATAAACTTGCCCTAACTTCATAATTTTGCCTGGGAAGAGCCCTGCTTGTATTCCTCCAGTCAGTCTCACCAAGCACTACAGTTCTTTGGGGGTGATACTCCTGGAGATAGACAGGTATACAGGTCTGAGATAACATCCTATTGTGGAGAAACGATCCCCATGGAGTCAGATCTTCTCTCTACTCACACCAGGGAACCATCTAAAGGAAAAGAATCAAGATCACTTGTTTTCCTTAAAACAAGGCTTTTTTGTTCAGAATAGCAATCATAATTGTGGCATCTCAGATACTCTTGCAATTATTAAACAAATATTTATTGAGCTCCTATGAGGTGTCATCAGACAGACGAAGCTCTAAATACTGAAAATACAGCAGTAAACAAACACGCACAGTTACTCCCTCCTTGCCCTCCTGGGAAAGATGAACCTTAAATAATGAATAACATAACAATGTTTTTAGGCTACAGATGAGACAAGAGATACAAGAAGAAATCCAGAATGAGATGAGAAAATTGAGAGCTTTCCCAAGACCAGGACATCAGAGAGATGTGGCAGAAAGGGACAGTGACTTCTAGCCTAGGATGACCCCAGTTTTGCAGAGAGGCTAGGAAGGGGCAAGAGGAGGCAAGGGCTAGGTGGTTTCATCTCTCCAGGGTACCTAAGGTAGAAAAACATGCACCTTCAGGCTCCAAAGCCTAAGCTTTTATCAGTTAGTTATTATAGCTTTTCAAATAGGGGGGCGGGGGGGGGGGCGGGAAACAATTGCAGCAATTTGTGGCCAGAGTCTAGACCTCCTAACCAACGCGGGAGGGGCTCTGACTTGAACTGTGTCCATTTCTGCTTGGGCAGCTCAGCATGTTAGACAGACTCAGAGCAGCCTACTGGAAACGTACTTGCCAGGTCATTAGCCTTCTGAAAAGACTTCTGGATGGAAGAGGGATGTGGACAAAGTAGGTTTCTCTTTCCACTAATGGCAAATCTTCTTTCTGCTCCTTGGAAGAGAGAAGTGAAGGCTTAGTGGAAAGGAAGACTGAAAATAAAAACTGAAATTTTTATTTTTTACCAAAAGCTTTAATCAGAATTCCCTATAGGCCCATGTATGGCAGAGCATCATACATGTAAAGGGAACAGGTATCCCATGCTTCTAAAGGGGGCAGAAGGCACAACACAGCATGACAGAGCCCCGTGCACCAGACCCCGTTAAGGCAAATCGCCCACTGCCAAAGTCATTGACAAGGCAGGTCTACACTCCTTGGCAGGAGGCAGAAGTCTCGGCAGTAGCTATCAATGAAGGGGCCAGAGCAGATAAGAAGACAACTGATGGACGCCACCTGGTAGCTGACAGTAGTTATTCATGAGTCCATGAGGAAGCCCCCCTGAGAACTCCCAGGAATACTTTGAAGGGACTTTGTGAGGCATTGCACAGCCTGCAATAGTAAGTGCGGCGAGTGCCAGTAAAACACAGGTAATTACAAGATAAGAAAGTGGGCGATCATTTCCTTGGTAACTTTACAAAGCACCTTTGGGTCAGAATTGTGGAATGATGGGGTTTCAGTTACCCAGATATCTATGGAAAAGATAAATCAGCAAGGCAAATTTTTCAAATCAAGGTTTGGAAGGCATCGGGGGAAATTTTCTATTATAGAGGGCAAAGAAAGCTAAATGACAGAGAGAATCCAGTCAAGAATCAAAAAAGGGAGACGAGAGAGGCTATAGATGCAACCATAGATAAGGTCAGACAGCAGAATTTAAGGAAAGGAAAGAAGCTACAAATAAAGACAGTGACCTTTAGGAGACCCATTTTAACCAGCTTGTGGGTTGAGTAGGAAGACTGAAAATGGGAAGAAAGGCTGGAAGACAAAGGGATAGAAGGACCTGGATGCTCTTCAAGCAAACAGACCTGCAGGCACAGGGACAAGCCAGACCAAGGTGTGAGGGGACCAGAAGGCAGCGAGGCGCCAAGTTGGCTGCACGCGGGTCCCTGCAGAGACCTCAGAGGCAAATGGGGCCAGATTGCTACGGAGGAGCTTCAAGAAACAGCATGATTATACAGGGATGAAAGAGAAAGTGTTAGCTGTTCAGTCGTGTCCGACTCTTTGTGACCCCATAAACCTGCCAGGCTCCTCTGTCCATGGAATCCTCCAGGCAAGAATACTGGAGTGGGCTGCCATTTGGGGATGAGAAAGTCGTTTAAAAGAAAATTTCCCCAGAAAAAAAAAAAAAAAAAGCTCTCCCTGGAAAAGCTCAGGAGAGACCCTTCAACCAGGGACCGAGCCTGAGGCAACAGGAAGCAGGGATCTGAACCCCTTTCCCATCCCCCTCCACCCCCATGGATGTGGGTTGAGGCTTACTGCCCTGGACCCAGGAAGTGGGCCCCCTTCACTGGCTGTCCACACTGAACAAGCGACGTACTGCCCCTCTGAGTATCAGGGTTCTTAACTGCAAGCAACAGAAAGCAACTCAGGCCCAGTTAAACACAAAGGGTTATTTTTAAGATACTGATTAGCTCACAGACCTGCTAGAAAACCTGGAGAAGCAGATTTGGGGGAAACTGTCCAAAGCCCCACTCCTGCTGAGTGCTTGTGGCCAGACAAATTACAAAATTAACACAGGGCAGATTAACAGGAGAAAAAGAAACAAATTTAATTCTTGAGCATAGACATGGGACTTAAGAAATGACCAAAGAAGGCAGCTTTTATACTTTTTAGACAAAGAAAGAATAAATTTGTGATGAATTGACAGGACAAAGAAATTTAGGCTCTAGGTGCTCAGTTAGTAAAGAATCTAAAAGGAGTCTAGGCTTAGGGTAGTTAATTAAAGAAATCACGATTTTCATGTATACAGGTTTTCCCTCCAAATCTCCTGTTTCTGAAGGTAAGGGTGTCTGTTCTTCCACATCCAGATGCAGGGAGGGCACTTTTTACCTGAGAGATTTATTTCCTTTTCTGGGAGACAGAGGGATGGGTTCCTCTGTTTGCTGGGCATTTCTTAAGTAACCTTAATTTGAAATGATCAGTATGCCATTGTGGCTTAGTGGGGGGCAGCCAGCCTGGGGCCCAAATACCACCACAGGGCTCTGCCGGAGGGACCCTGGCTGTCACCACCAGGCCGGACACCTCAGCCAGTTCCGCCAAGACTGCAAAGTGGCTTCTGTGGCCCCAGGAATCCCAGCACCTTGAAACCAGAGAGAGGGTCTTCAAGGTCCCCAGACTCTGGAAGAGGAAGTCTCCATGTGCGCATGTACTAGCTGCCAAGATTTGGAAATCGAGTGTCTGGCATGTTCAACTCCAATGTACAAGACAGTTCTGCTTCCCAGGGTCAGCGGTAGTGGAGTTGGGGGAAATGTAGAAGGTGGAGGCTCCCCAAACAGAGGACACTGAGGACCAAGAAGAAGTAGGAGCACCCACCACATGCCCCTCGGCCTGATTAGCAGCCTCCTCTGTGACAGGCAAGGTCTCGTCCCCTTCGCCATTTGCCATGCCCCCTACTCCTCTCTGCACACCTACCCCACCTATCATCCCGTCTCAGCACCTCTCTTCAGGGCACAGTCTGGAGGGAGGCCTTGAGGCAGCTGAGCCAGTCTCCTGCAGTCCTGGGAGGATTGGGAGGGGGGAGCTGTGGGGAGCAGGGGGGAGTGGGGAAGGAAACTGCCTTCTCACTGTGCCCAGGAGGGCCCCTGGCTTCTGCCCTCCCTAGCTTGAAGGGGAGGAAACAGACTCGGAAAACATTCCCCAAAGTACAACTGTCCATCTGTTACACTTGGATGTAATGGGGGTGTTCTCTCTCTCTTTTTTTTCTTCTTTAATCATTTTGCTACATTTTACTGGTAGCTTCCATGCTGTTTAAGCAGGTAATCATCTATTCCTTAAAAACTCTGGCACGATTTATCAGAGAGTCTGCTTGGCTTTCTAATGAGTGATCATAATAGCTGTGCTTGCTGGTGGCTCCTTTTTTCATTTTCAGATTTATCAAGGTCTGATTTAATTGCCATAAACAAGGAAAAACAAGATCAAATTAGCAGATGAAATCATAGGGTTTGGAGCTGATACATATTAATGAGCGCTTACTTTTGTGATCTGGCTAATAATGACCTCAGACCTTGATAAAATTAGCCGAAAGGAAAACAAACATATCAGGGCACTGCAGTGCTCGGATGCTTCCAGGCTGGGAAGCCACAAGATGCAGAGAAAAGCTTCCTCGGTGAGCCAGGGGGATGGAAGCCGGTCGGCAAGCTGAACAGCCTCCCTTGTCCCCAGCCTGAGCCTGTGTCCCCTTTGGGCTAGAAGGTGCTGGCCGGCCCGGTGAGCGGCCAACCCCCCAAGCAGCCCCCTTGGCACTGCTCCAGTCTGAGAAATCAGACACAATATAAGCCACTCCTCGGTGGAATTCTCTTCAGTCCTTTAAACAGGCTTGAAGTATTTTACATCCGTAGGAAAACCACCTTTGAATTAGTGGTTTTGTTCTCTGAATTGAGCTTTGTATTTGCTCTAATCAAATTCCCTCTTACCCAGATAAGCATTAAATGTGGATCACATCAGAGGCAAACACTTGCAACTCTCGCCCGCTCTTCTCCGGGAGGAGAACTTGCCTTTGTTATGGAAATGCTACTCCGGAGTGAGCCCACTCAGGGAGGCAGGCACCAGCCAAAACACTCCCTTTCCGCCCTTGCATTTCTGCAAAGCTTCCTTCTGAGACCCTGTGACCTCGGCAAGGAGTCTCCTTACTAGGGATGAGAGTTCTATTTCTTCAGAAATACATTCTCGGAGTTTTAAACAAGAGGGTTTCGCGGCCATAAGGATGCCAGCTTGGAGTCTGAGAAATGGAGCCCACCTCCCTCCCGGCTCTTCACCTCCAGTTGGATGACCTCGGTCAAGTCAGAGAACTTGGAGCACTCTCTTTTTCCATCCGTGCAATGGAGATGATAAAAACACCAACAAGGATTTGACACCTCAGTGAGGTAATGTATATAAACTGCACAAAACAGTTCCTAACACATAATATGTACTTATATTTTTATTTTACTGCACTTTTCTTTACCCATTTTGTCATTAAATTTCTAAATAAATATTCTAAAAATAAGCTTCCCCACTGGTGGTATAGAGCAGTGGTTTACAAGTGGGGTCCTCAGAACAGCAGCAGCAGCATCTTATTGGAGAGCTTGCGAGAGAAGGAAGTGCTCGGTCCTACCCCAGACCCTGAGAAGCTCTAGGGGTCGGCCCCAGAAACCTGCACTCCCTCAAGCCTTGTGGGTCATTCGGATACACGCTCAAGTTTGAGAATTAACATTTGGAGAATACTATATAGGAAACTTCACTTAGAGGAAATGTTGCCCTATAAATTTCACCTGTCCAGGAACTTCCCTGGCGGTCCAGTGGTTAAGACTCCATGCTTCCACTGCAAGAGCAAAGAGGTTGATCCTTGGTCGGGGAACTAAGATCATGCAATCATTCGTGACACTAAACACGACCCAAAAAAAAAGAGATTTCACCTTCCTAAATATCTGCTCGTTAGTTAACTGTTGAAAATGAAAAATGAAAGTGAAAGTGAAGTCGCTCAGTCGTGTCCGACTCTTTGCGACCCCATGGACTGTAGCCCACCAGGCTCCTCTGTCCATGGGATTCTCCAGGCAAGAATACTGGAGTGGGTGGCCATTTCCTTCTCCAGAGTTAACTGTTGGCCATGTTTATTTACTGGATTTGCATTTACAAAAGTGACTTTAGTTAGTGAATAGTGAAAGAGGCAGAAAACCTGGCAAGTGTGAAAGTTGAAATGAGCCACATTCTGCCTCCCTTATTCTGAGCTTTACCAAAAGTAAGTTTCAGACAGAGTTACAACTCTGTGTGTTCCATCGAGGTACCAAGAAGAATCACTGAATCACAGCTCCCATAGAGGAGGGGAGGTTTCCGATAAATCAGAGAGACAGGAAGCTATCTTTTCACGACTCCGCTGGGATTTGGGACAGACAAAAGAGAAAAAGCTATGGAAAACTTAAATCTTTTTATCCCAAATGTTCCAGACAATACTAATGATAAACACAAGGGCAACTGCATTTTTTTTTTAAATGATAAAAACACATCCCAAGGTTATAGAACTTTTGTATGCTTTCTCTGCACACAAGATAGGCCTTTAGAAAGGATCAAATTTCCCAATCAGGATTCAAAATGCATATGTTCATTATATATATATATGTGTCTGTGTGTGTGTATGTGTATGTATGTTTATATATATATACACACACACCTGTAATACTTTAGGTTTACAAAAGATTTGCAGTCTATCATATTAAGAACCAGCATTTTGCCCTAGGTCATGATTTTGATCTAAATATGCTATAATTATGGGCTTCCCTGGTGGCTCAGTGGTAAAGAACCTGCCTGCCAATGCAGGAGACTTGGGTTCAACCCCCGGGTCGCGAAGATCCCCTGAAGAAGGAACTGGCAACCCGCTCCAGTACTCTTGCCTGGAGAATCCCATGGACAGAGGAGCCTGGCGGGCTACAGTCCATGTGTGTGTTAGTTGTTTAGTCGTGTCTGACTCTTTGTGACCCCATGGGCTGTAGCCCTCCAGGTTCCTCTGTCCATGGGATTCTCCAGGCAAGAATACTGGAGTCGGTTGCCATTTCCTTCTCCAGGGGATCTTCCTGACCCAGGGATCAAACCCAGGTCTCCTACATTGCAGACAGATTCTTTACCATCTGAGCTTTAGGGAAGTTCCGGGCTACAGTCTATGGGGTCGCAAAGAGAGTCAGACACGACTTAGCAACTTTAAAACAACAACAATGCTCTAATTATGAGCCTTTTGTTTTACAGGCTATATTATTATTACTGTTAATATCAATGAATATTTATCTTTTTAATCATTAGGCAAAAGAATGCTTTCTTCTAGCCTTGGAAAGTGTCATGGGGCCCGAGGTGGCCAGTACCACTCCGGGGATATGTGCGATTTTACATCTTGAATAACTTGTACTCAACACTTGCAGCAAAAGTTCCTTTCAGGAAGGTTTGGCAATGATTACATTCCCTCACCAGGGCCTGACATCTGTCAATTCTATTACTCTCTATAAGCTGTGACTGCTTTATGGAGGCACACTTCGACTAGTGCATGGGCTGCATTACTCAACAGTCCCCTCTCTTGGATTTAGAAACCTTTAAAGATTAGAATTCCTCTGGACTGCAGAACAATGTGCATAAAAACTCAGAAAGCTCTACAGAAAATCATTCTTCCCTCTCTCTAGATGTTAGCTGAAAGTACTTTTTGTTTTCTGGTGATTTTAGTCTGTAGCAGTATTACTATTTTAGTTTAATTTCCTATTTCTCTCCTCATAATTTCTCTCCTTATATATTAAAAATTCTTTTCATTTCAATTTGTAACATTGTAACTGTATTAGCATAGTTAGGGTCCAAAAACAATATCTTGAATATATCAATTAATGCATTGTTAGGCTTTTGCTAATTGGGAAATCTTATTGATTTTTGGCTTCAGTTATGGCACCCTACTCCAGTACTCTTGCCTGGAAAATCCCATGGACGGAGGAGACTGGTGGGCTGCAGTCCATGGGGTCACTGGGAGTTAGACACGACTGAGCGACTTCATTTTCACTTTTCACTTTCATGCATTGGAGAAGGAAATGGCAACCCACTCCAGTGTTCTTGCCTGGAGAATCCCAGGACGGGGAGCCTGGTGGGCTGCCGTCTATGGGGTCGCACAGAGTCAGACATGACTGAAGCGACTTAGCATCATTAAGAAAAAGAGACAGTAATGGCATAGCCATCACCACTGGACAGCTAGAGTCTCTCCAGTCCCTGAGATGCTGCTGGATAAGAATTAGGCCCAAGAAGACACAGGGAATAGGCCATTCAGGCCCAGTTACACCTCGACTAGGGATCTGGTAGTGAATAGCAATAGAAAGCAAAGAAATAGTGTGAAGAAGAATGAGGTGCTGATGGTCAACACAAGAACATGAGGCAGGGCAGTAGATGGTGTCTTTCTCCAGGACTGATTTAGATTTAAGGGGATGGGGGGCAGAAAAAAATAAATTCTCTGACCTTTCCTTCTACCCTGAATTTTTTCCTCCACTTTCAACATAAGAGGTAGAAAACTGCAGCCAAGTATGAGGACAGTGGAATCACGTAGAGCCAAGTCTTGGTTTGTTCTATGGCTTACTAGCTGTGTGACTCGAGCAAGCAACTTAACTTCTCTAGGCTTTCATTTCGTCATTGCATGGAGATAATAACCGCACCCTTCCCGTGCAGGAAGCAAATAAGTGATGGCATGGCTCCGAGTATGCACTCAGAACTATTCTTTTTCTACAGGGTCCTGCTTCCAGTTAAGCTATGGATGACACAGGCGGAGTCTATGTCATGACCTGAGGTCAACCTCAGGTCTACAGGCAAGACCTGAGAGCCAGGGAACAAGAGATGGGGAGGACGTCCACCCAGGAGATACACTGAGCAGAGATTTGCTGATTCTTCTCTGTTTTCCATCATAACCCCATTGTATGGTTTTCTGGTTATTTGTTTCTCCTGTCTTTCCTACATCACAATGGTTGTAGTGGGCAGCATGATGGCTCCCCTAGATGTCCACATCCTAACCCCTGGAGCCTGTGAACGTGTCACTTCACAGGGCAAAACAATTCTGCATATGTGGTTCATGTGAGGAGTCTGCCATGGGGAGGTTATCCTGGATTATCTGAAGGGACCCAGTGAAATCACAAGGGTCCTTAGAAGAGGGAAAGAGGAGGGTCAGCATCTGCAAGGGGATGCGATCAGAATTTCTCTGCTTTGAGCTCTGCACTGCTGACTTTGAAAATGAAGGAAGGAGCCACCAACCGAGGAGTGTGGGCAGCCTCTAGAACCGGAAGAGGCAAAAGTCCAGATTCTCCCCAAGAGCCCCCAAAGGAAGGCATCCCTGAGGACATCTCAGTGTCAGCCAAGTGAAACCCATTTCAGACTTCCCATCTAGAGAACTGAGAGGGAATCCATGTGTGCTGTTTTGAGGCACTACGTTTGTGGCCATTTATTACAGCAGCAACAGGAAATGAATACAATGATATGAAAAAGTGAAAGAAAGTGTTAGTCGCTCGGTTGTGTCTGACTGTTTGTGACTCCATGGACTGTAGCCCACCAGGCTCCTCTGTCCATGGGATTCTCTAGGCAAGAATACTGGAGTGAGTTGCCGTTCCCTTCTGCAGGGGATCTTCCCAACCCAGGGATTGAACCCTAATCTCCTGAATCGCAAGTGGATTCCTTACCATCTGAGCCACCAGGGAAGCCCAATGGTATACTGTTGGTATAATTCTACCCGGCAGTACAGAACTACAAAGTAAAACAACTGTCTGCCCAGTAAAACCCACAGACTGATTCGTTCATTCCAGCCACTCCACAGCCTGCTCTGTTTTTGGCCTTCAAAGAAAACAGAGCAAAAGCAAATTTTGATTTAAAAGTGAGCACAGTTCACTGGAGAGAAATAATTGTGGATCAGAGGAGCAAATTAATTGCCTGGGATTCATTTTAAATATGAGAGGAAGGGGTGGGATTGGTATTAAGTATGGTTTTTGTTTCACTTTCAGGGAAGAGGCAGTGGTGTTCAAGGAGGAAGTTTCTAGAATACAGTTGACCTCTATCTCTTAGCCTTCACACAGCATGCTGGAATGGCTCAAACAACTTTAATGGAGAAAGCTGAAGAAAAGCATCTTGGCTGCAGGCTACAGCTCAGTCTCCCAGGGTGGCACTGCTATGTGAATGCCTAGTTTGCTGCTGTTGTTTAGCTGCTAAGTCGTGTCTGACCCCACGGACCATAGCCCACCAGGCTCCTGTGTCCATGGGATTCTCCAGGCAAGAATACTGGAGTGGGTGGCCATTTCCTTCCCCAGGGGCTCTCCCTGACCCAGGGATTGAACCTGCATCTTCTGCATTGGTAGGCAGATTCATTACTATTGAGCCACCAGGGAAGCCCAATTGCCTAGTTACCATCTACTATAACTCAGTCTCTCTCTCAGGATCCTCTGCCTCATTCTGAACACATGTCTATTCCTCTGCCTGAATCAGAGTCACCTGACTTCTGTATACTTTTCATGTTAAGTTTTGTTATTGCAGAAAAAAAAAAAAAAAAAGCCTGCAGAGACACAATGTAGGATGCTCAGATTAGGTCTAAAGAGCACACAGAACTGATGGATTGAAACTTGGGTCCTGAGTAATAGAATTAATCTCTAAGTAATTGTCCAGATTCAGTTTTTACCAAAAAAAGGTGCGGGGGGACAGGGGGAATCATACACAAACCACAAGATTAGGAATCATTTTGCTCTGTCAGAAACAATCACACACTACCAATTTGTAGCCCATGAAAATAAAAGCAAATTTTATAGATTATAAATTGTATCCCACCTATCAGAATGCCCAGAACCTTTGTCAAAAATGTGTTGGTCTTTTTATACCAAACTTCTCAAAGGGCAATGACTCACAATTTGGATACAGTGAACAGCTGTGCAGTGGCGGTTGGTAAAAATGCACTCATTTACTTAACAGATCTGTAGCAAGCACCTCTTCCTTCCCAGGTGGCATCATTGGTAAAGAACTCACCTGCTAATGCAGGAGAGATAAGAGATGTGGGTTCGATCCCTGGGTCAGGAAGATCCCCTGAAGGAGGGCATGACAACCCACTCCAGTATTCTTGCCTGGAGAAGCCCATGGACAGAGGAGCCTGGTGGGCTACAGTCCATAGGGTTGCAGAGTTGGACACAGCAAAGCAACTCAGCAAATGCACCACATTGTATGGGGCCATTCTGGGGAATAAGTTATATCTGGAGACCCTGTCTGCCTCCCAACAGTCTTTCCCACTCTTTATCCTTATCCTGCAAATTCCAAGTGATAATCAAACCCCCTCACAGTTCACTTCCTCTGTGAATCTCTCCCAGAGGCTTTTTCCCAGTCATTATGATGGTATTCAAAGCCCAGGGGAACAGAAGAAAGAAAGAAAGTACAGAGGGCTCCCAGTCACTCAGAGAAATGGGACGCGGCTGGACCAGTTCTCCTGCCAATGACAGGCCAATTTCCCGACCCACTTCATCTGCTGGTCTTTGCAGCTACCCCATCCTAGGATCCCAAGGAAAGATCCAGTCCATGATCAAGTATGGATTTGCCCGGGTCTGGAAGAGGCTCTGGCAAGTGGAACTCAGCCTGGCTTCAGAAATGTCTTCCAGACTGTAGCTATTAGGGCTTTTACAACAAGAAACAAGAGGGGGAAAGGAAAAAAAAAAAAAAGGTAGGGGTAGGTGGGGGACTGGATGGGATTTGTTCAAGACTAGATTTAAAGCAATCTGCTTTAAAAAAAAAAAAAAACAACTTACTTTGTAATCATTGCCTTGGCGCCTGGCCCTCTCTCATTTAACCTCATCTGCCTGACTTTAAATTCATGGAACAGATTTTCACTACCTTGGACTCCAAGCAGTTGGCTAGCGGAGTGTTCTTGGATGTTACCAAAAAAAGGCATTTGATACCATTAATCATATTGCCATATGTAATAAACTGGCTGCTATGGTACATCGCCTAAAATTGTCACATGGTTCCAATCAGAGCTCTGCCAACTGAAAGTGGTGACTGGAAAGTCTGACTCTCGTTTTAAAGCACGCCGTCTCCATGTTCCATGGGCCCCTCCTGTTTGTGCCGCCCATTAATGGCCTGCTGGCTCATTGTCTGCACAAAGGCCAGCCCTTGCGAAGATGCGCATGTCTGGGGCGCTGCTCTGCCCCGGGCAGTAACCTGCATGATATCAGAATCACATCGTTACACTCAGCCTCTGACGGCCCGACGACTTGAAGGCTAACAGATACATCACTTAATTCAAGACTCTGTATCTGCCCCCGCACCAACGCCTTTCTCTTCCTGTGCCCCTTTCCGAACTCTATGCGCATACTGAATCCAGGGGAGCAGCATCCTCCACGCAGAACGCAGCTGCCTCTGCTCACCTCGGCCCATAGGAGGAGCGCCTGTCGCATCGCGGTGGGAACGCTCCCGATCCCGATCCCCGAGAGAACAATTGATTTCAGCAAGTGGAGGAGAAGACGTGGGCAAAGACAGAAGTTGCTGAAGGCCCTGTATCATGCTACCGCCACGCCTGGCTTTAATGAGATACATTTGCGTGCTGTGGGTTCTTCCTTTTTCTCTCGCATGATTGGGTCAATCTGTATTAAATAATAAGGAACAAAACCTTTTCCCTCAAATCAGATTGCTCTTCTCTTCTGTCTCGAAACTTTGAAAGGCCTTTATGAAATATTTTGAAATTTGACTTCATCTTTTTTTAATTGAAAAGTATTTTGTGTGCTTAAAATAAACTAATTTTGGGAGTCTGTATAATGCCCCTTTGTGGGTATTGTGTGTGTGTGTGTGAGACTGTGTGCACACGTGTCCCCTTCTTTGTATACATCTGTGGGTCCAGATTCCAGCTGGGACCCGGTACTGAAATGCTGAAATACAGTTTTTGTCTCACATCCAGCAGCTCTAAAACAGGAAGTACAGGAAATCTTAGTCAACGCCCCCCCGGCCGCCTGCCCCCCATCCCATCTTGGGAAAAAAAAAGTTCTGTTCTCATGAAATTTGCAGGCTGATATTTGCAGACCCAGGAGGTTCCAGCAGTTTGGGTAAGGTTCATATAAACATCCCTGCCACCATTTGAAACCCATAAATAAGGCCATTGGGGAAAAAAAAAAACCCAGGTCCCTCCTTTTTTCACACCACATCTACATCTTTTATCTTCAGTAAGACATTGTTCGGTGGACTAGGAGAGCATGTGGGGAGAGCCTGAGCAAGAACGTAATAGATGGACTTAAAAATAAGAGCTCTGGGTGAAACAGAGCACATGGTGTGCTCAGATGCACAGAGCCCAGAGTACCTATGAGGAGGGGAAGGTCTGGCCTCCCCACTGCTTTGGCGAAGTGCCGGCGAGATCCAGATCAGGGCTTTGCTGGTCTCGATCTTTTCCCGTATAGGCGGTGCAGGCACAGGTCACAAGTCTGACCTTTGGTTCAGAGAAAAACAAATAATAAAAGTGAGCTGAATGGCAAGTTCTGAAAAGAGTTAGTGGTTACTAGCATATCCTCAGAATCAACGATGCTCAGGGGACACGTAAAAATGTAGCAATACACCCAACTGTGCAAAGGATTTTCTCCTCATTGGCTATAGTAAAAAATAAAATAAAATTCAAGTCTAAATATTCATCACTTGTATATCCAGGGGCTTTGCTTCAGAATTCTGGTTTCAGGATGCAAAATGACTACATCAGTTGGTTGTATTTTGGACTCACAAGTGGGCACTCTTGCAGAACTCCAGACGCAACTATGCTGAATCAATCAGAGCTGGTACTTAATGGTGCCACGTTTTTGAAGAACTCAAAGCTCCAGCAAACATTTTCCCTTCCTCCTCTTCAGTCAGTATTTATAGAGCATGTGGTGAAACCAGAGGTGGGGGATAGAGAAGAAATCTTCTCTGCCCTCAAAGGTTGTGTATGCGTATGTCTGTGTGGGCTTGTGTAATTAGTTCGTGTTTGACTCTTTGCAACTCCATGGACTGTAGCCTGCCAGGCTCCCGTGTCCATGGGCTTCTCCAGATAAGAATACTGGAGAGAGTATCCATTTCCTTCTCCATGGGATCTTCCCAACCCAGGGATCGAATCCAGGTCTCCTGCATTGCAGGTAGATTTTTTACCATCTGAGACACAAGGGAAGCCCCAAAGTTCATATAGTTGAGTTCAAATATACACACGCACACACACAGAATTACAAACTTTAATCTCATTCATTCTCCTCTGACGTTCTTCTTCTCTGTGTATAGAGATCCATGTTTCCGACCGGTATCTCATTTTCCTTCTGCTAAAGAGCTTCTTTTCTTGCAGGGAATACCTGCTGATCACTACTGTACCTCCAGTTCCTAGAATAATGCCAAGCACCTAGTAAGCATTCAATGAATATTTATTTAATGGATGGGTTAATAAATACAAATTGACACGCTTCTGTGAGAAATAATAGTAAGTGATTTCCTGACTATTCCCCATGAGCCTTCCTTATTCAATGAGTTGATTACACTAGTTCCTATTTTTCTAAATAGAGTGCATTGAGAGATGAGCCCAGAACATTTCCTGAATGGTGTTCTGAAGCTCACTAAGCTTGGATAGTGAAGCTGGGAAGGAGAAGGTGAGTTCCAAGTCTGCTCAGAAAAAGAGGCACGGCCCTAGACAGCATATCTCACTGGGGTCTTCAGGTCACCAGCAAGAGGGCTCTTCTACTCTGGTCAGCCTAGAGGTGTTACTTAGTTAATGAGTGTCTTAGGTGTCTGAGGAATTCATAATTCACCTTGGATCACAGGTCCTAGTGCATCTTTTGTGTGGGAATTCATTTCTCCTATGGTAACATGAATTATTTTAAGGGCTGGCGCTGGCAATCTGTCTATAATCGCTTCAAATCCCCCTTTTCTACTTTGCTAGGAATTGTAGATCAACTTCACCTTGACCTAAGAGTCCTAGGTTCCTGCAAGAGGCAACTTTGCCCAGCTACCAGGGTGCTAGTATCACAGAGGCTTGGACCAAACCAACAACAGGTCTCCCGAGTTAAGAGACTACTTCCATTTGGGAGCTGCACGCTCTGGCTCTTTCAGGTAAAGTTGTCTCCATGTTTAAGTGCCATTGGGTTCCTTCTCATTGCACCTTTACTGCAACCTTTGTAAACTCCTTACACAAATTCGAGGAAGGATTTGTTGCTGTTGCTTAGTCACTCAGTTATGTCCGACTCTTTGCAACCCCATGGACAATAGCCCATCAGGCTCCTCTGTCCATGGAATTCTCCAGGTAAGGATAAGAATGGGTTGCCATTTCCTTCTCCAGGGGATCTCTGCAACCCAAGGATCGAAATCACATCTCCTGCATTGGTAGGCACATTCTTTACCACTGAACCACCTAGGGAGAATTAAAAAGAATGAAATAATGCCATGTGCAGCAGCATGGATGGCCCTAGAGAGTGTCATACTGAGTGAAGTGAGTCAGAGAAGGAGAAATAACATATGACATCCCTTATATGTGGAGTTTAAAAAAAGGAATGATACCAATGAACTTACAAAACAGAAACAGACTCACAGATTTAGAGGACGAGTTTATGATTGCCGGGGAGGAAGAATGGAGTCGGGGGTGGGGGGGAGGGTGGGGAGAGATAGCTAGGCAGTTGGAGCGGACATGCACACAGTGCTATATTTAAAACCAATAACCAATAAGGATCTACTGTATAGCACAGGGTAATCTTTTCAGTATTACGTGGCAGCCTGGACAGGAGGGGAGTCTGAGGGAGCATGGATACATGAATGTGTATGGCTGGGTCCCTTTGCTGTTCACCTAGAACTATCACAGTATTGTTAATTGGCCATGGAGTGGAGTGAAAGTCACTCGGTCATGTCCAACTCTTTGTGACCCCATGGACTATACAGTCCATGGAATTCTCCAGGCCAGAACGTTGGAGTCGGTATACTTTCCCTTCTCCAGGAAATCTTTCCAACCCAGGGATCAAACCCAGATCTCCCGCATTGCAGGTGGATTCTTTTACCTACTGAGCCACAATTAATTGGCTCTAATCCAATATAAAATAAAAAGTTAAAAAAAATTCTAGGGAGGGTTCCTTCTCAGACTGATGTGTGGGCATTGGTAAATCTAATGACTATACTTTCCTGCCAGCATTTCTGATTGAATTGGCACATGATGGAGTCCGGGCATCAAAATGGTTTGAAAATCTTTCAGGTGAGTCTAATTCTCCAGGTGATTCTAACAGGACTGAGAACCGTGAATCCAGAGGGATGAATCTCAAAATTTAATATGCATGAGATTCACCCAGGAAGCTCATAAAAATGCAGAATCGGTAGGTCTTAGGTGAGGCCTGAGACTCGGCATATGTAATAAGATTTCAAGAGATACCAACACGTATTCCTAGTCCGCAGACCACACAGAACGTGTTCCTTGTCCACAGACCACACTTCAAGTAGCAAGGTTCTTTAAATAACATGTGGCGATCAAAGGTGAATATGCAGTTTTGTTACCTTATGAAGTAAAATTGAATGAAATTAACACATTCAGGCCCTCGGTCGCACCAGTCACATTCAAGGGCTCAAGGGTCACCTGTGACTAAAGGCTATTGTCGTGAACAGGGTAGAGTAGAAACCGCCCTGTTTCTACTCTGTGACTTTCCATCACAGAAAGCACTCCTGGACAGCGCCGCGCCAGACCCTCCGTGTTCTTGCATTTCACTCGGCAGGAAGTCGCGTTTGCCAAGCCTGCAGCTAATGTGTGTCCACAGCACCCGAGGGCTTTAATAACACATGGATTTTGTGTGCATTTTTGCTTTGGACTTTTGAAGGCAAACTTCTTCCCAGAAGAATCTGGGGGGTCCCACAGAAACCTTTGATCCCAGGACCAGCTTCAGGCCTAAGTAGTTGATTTGCTGTGTTATGGTTTCTGTCATTGCTGCTGTTTTAGTTAAAGCAAACTTTCTTGAAGCCTTGGGTGAGTTAATTGATCCTCTATGGCTATTTTAAACTCCATTTTTAGGAGGGACTCGCCAGTCTTTCTTGCCAACCTCTCTTACTGGCATTGCCTGAAAAACAACTCTGTCCTAGTGTTTGTTTATCTTCTCTTCAGTCGAGTCCAGCCGCTACCTCCCCATCCCTTTCACTCATCCCAGGGCATCAGTACAGGGTGCTCTTAGTCCAGCATTATTCCATAGCAAATGGTGCTTCCCCCTCACGGAGTTTATAATTGAATAGAGGACCTGGATGAGACATGTAAAACTCAAAATCTCATTAAGTTGCTAGCAGTGGCTAGCAAGTGGTGACACATTAAAACAGATTAGTTTCTCATATTAGCCAGCTATCACTGAGCAAAGGGCAGGGTCCAGTAACCTGGTACACGAGGGAGGGGGAGTTTAGCAGAGGGGAGGGGAGGCCAAGGAAAGGGCAGGCCAGGGCTAAGACCAGAGGAGGCTGTTAACGGAGTGGAGTCAGCCCGGCCGAGGAAGTGGCCGGTGGAGAGAGCACGAAAGAGAAACAATGAAAGGTCAGTGGGAGTGATGGCCAAACTTCAGCTGGTTCGTGGTTCTGCAGAAAGCCATCAGTACATGGTGCCTCTCAAGGCCCCTTCATCAGGGCCCTGTGCCCTCTGTGAAGAGGATGTAAGCATGGGGAAGAGGGCTGGGGAAGAGGGCAAGGAAAGAGGCAGCTCCCTGGAGGAACGAGCTTTACTCCACTACCTCCTGATCTGCCCAGGAGGTGAACAAGAGCTCACGTCTCCAGGGCACAGAGCCCTCAGGGCTGAACCAGGGAGGACCAGAACTCCACGTTCCCTTCCCAGTTCTACTCGGTGATCTCAGGGTGTGTCTGCTCTTCTCTGGGCTCATTTCCTTAACTGCACCAGGGAAGAGTTAAATGCTCTTCACCATTGAATTGCTGGGGTTCTATATCTAAGGCAGTGGTTTGCAGACTGAGACGGGAAGCTGGGCCTGGGCACCATTCTTGCACTGGCTTCCTGCAGAGCAGCCCCGCTGTCCGTGTTTGCACATCGGACTCCGCAGACCCCTGATCAAGACATGGTGTGGGACAGAATTGCCTCTGCTGTTGCTCCGAAGCTTCACTTTGATTGGTAAACTCTTACAGAGGTCTTAGAAATTTAAATGTGTGGGAGAGAAGGTGGGGGAGGGGAGTGGGGGTAGGGAGAGGAGATGGAAGAGAGAAAGGGAGAGAGAAAGAGGAGACAGGACCTACAGTAGCGCCCACCTGGGGCAGGAGAGGGAGAGACTGGACGTCTCCACTAGACCAAGCCACAGACAGCCCTTTCCGGTAACCCAGCCTCGTTACTGAGACAGGGTCACGAAGATCACCCACCCGGTTATGTACAGGAAGCTTCTAAAGAAAGCAGGCACATCAAAACTTGCGTATCCACATCAGCTATCATTTTGGAAAGTTGCACACATCCTTGAATCGCATTCCTTTCGTTCACCACTTTGGGTCCTCTAAATTCCTCCTTTCGAGGCTGATGCGTGCCCAAACATACCTTTCCTAATCCTCTGTGAAACTGTTAGACTAGCTCTCGTTTTCTGAGCCATCGCGGCCTACAGCACCCTCCTCTGGGGTGAATGCCTTGTTGTGGGGAAAAGGTGAGGCGCGTTGATGGAAAGACAGGTGGGGCCCTTACGTGAGGCTCTGCTCATGTGCCAGGGGTCACCACCTTCGGGAAGGAGACAGCCCTCTTGACACACGCCCTCGACCAGAAGGTCAACACTGAGAACTCTGAAAACAGAGCCCTCTGGCAGAGAGAAAGAACCCAAGCATGGTTTAGAGAGAAGCCTATTTCTCTTTCAGACTTTCGAACCTGACATGTTGCTATAGTGCACTTCACATCTGATTAGGTTAGTCACATCACATTACACCATGTCACATGTAACATGATGCAAGGGGATTGTGAACTGTGTATAAAGATGTACCAGCAGCCAAGAGCTCCAACCCATTCTTGATGCAGGAGACGAGCCCCCTCCTTTCCTGGTAGCCCTGTGTTAATTCAAATAAAACACCAGGTCTCCTAAATCTTTACCTGATCATCAGCTAGAAGAGAAATGATTCTACATCCTCACTTAAATCAGGGCTGTTTTCTCTATCATAGACCAACTCTAGAATTTCACTTCTCCCCAGCGCTCCCAAAAACCTTACCTTCAATGTGTCTAGCATGTTACAATGGGCAAGGTCCTTTCAAAGCCATCTTCTTATTGACATTTCACATTCTTAGGAGCCAGTGTTTAACAAAGACATCCACATTTGGGTAGGGGATTCAGGATGTTCAGCAATGTCATTCTCTGACCGGGGTCTTGAGGGCAGGGGTAGGGTAGGTCACAGGCCACTGTCTCCCTGTCTGTGGGAGAAACGTCAGCTGAGCATGGCCCTGAGTGACAGCCCAGGTCTTCATGGTGAGCTGCTCGCATTGGGTGCTTTGCTTGACTCAGTTTTGTTGTTGAGTTGCTCAGTCATGTCTGACCCTCTGCGACCCCATGGACTGTAGCCCACCAGGATACTCTGTCCATGGGACTTCCTAGGCAAGAATACTGGAATGAGCTGCCATTCCCTTCTCCAGGGGATCTTCCTGACCCAGGAATTGAACCTGCATCTCCTGCAAGTCTCCTGCATTGCAGGAGGACTCTTTACCTCTGAGTCACCAGGGATTCCCTGACTCAGTTTTATCCTACTCTAAATTCTGGCTTCAAGGGAACTATTGGAGACACGTATCACAGCTAGGATGATCAGCATTAGAATAATGCTCTGATTTCCCCACAGGGAGAAACAAAGAAAATGATATCATCTACCTAGAAATCATATGTATGGCCAACAATACTATGGTGAGAATCTGTCTAATTCAAAAGTTGTACTTGTCCCTTAACACAGGTTTTCTTTCTTTCATCATTTTCAAAAAAGTCAAAGAAACCTCCCCATGAAAGATGGTTTCAGATGCAAGTATCAGATCTTGACACAAGTTGCCCTTAAAGAAATAAGGAAATGTATCAGAAAAAAGAAAGTCTGGAAGTAGAATTGATTGATGAATGCAAATCCCATGATGAAGAACCCAAGATCCTGGTTTTGGCTTCAACCTCAAGCCAAGAAAGAGTGTTGCTGAAGTTCCAGTTTCTATCCAGATACAGCAAAATCCAGGAAAACAACACAGACTCTATCTTCCTTTCTTTGAAGAGAGAAAATCCGTCCAAGAACTACCATCCCACCCTAAAAGACTCCCCCTCAAATTCATGGGCCAGGACTGTGCCACACATGCCTGTTCTGAAATCGACTTTTGGCAAAAGGAACGGGATTTCTCTAATTAGACAAAGGAAGCAGCCCCGATAAGTCACAATATTCCATCTGCTATAGAAGCAAATACTGAGAAACACCACTTAAGACAAGAGAAATGGGAAACAGCAGGCAGAACGAAGCTCAGCTGGGGAAATGCTCTTGGTGAGATTCGGCCTGGGGTTATACTCCTACTTCAGGTCCAAAGGGTCAAGAATGGGGGTCCGTCACATCGTTATCACATGACCAGGCTTTTCCCACCACCCTGCCCTGGCCTGGCCCCCAGGTCTGGAGGAAGCGAAGGTTTAATTTCCAAGAACAATGCACTCTCTCCCCTGCAGGATAGATCATCACCAATTTCTATTTGCACAGTATCCATGTATTCTGTTTTGTATACATCAGACATGTATATATACTTGAAAATAACTGCTGTGACCTCCCTAAGATGACTCTTCTCCAAGCTAAATATCTCCACTTTCTAAAAGCATTCCTTAGTACCCAAGGTTGAACTTCCTTTTGGCTCCACCAACTACAACCCAGGGCTATTTTGTGAAGTTTATTTACTGGCTAACTGCTGCAAATTGTTAGTCATTGGCACTTGTTATGAATTAATTTCATCAAATTATCTTTTTTTCATAATGCTTCTGAGGGAGAACCAGGAGGTAATGGAGAAAATGCAACTAGAGCAGACTGACATTTTTAAAAGCCTGCAGAGAAGGAAGAGGTATTGAAAACACATCTTGCAGATGACACTGACTTACCTTGTTGTTGTCGCGCTCAGCCAAGTTTGACTCTTTGAGACCCCATGGACTGTAGCCTGCCAGGCTCCTCTGTCCATGGGATTCTCCAGGCAAGAATACTGGAGTGGGTTGCCATTTCCTTCTCCAGCGGATCTTTTCTACTCAGGGATTGAACCTGCGTCTCTTGCTTCACAGGCAGATTCTTTATAGTCTGAGAGTTACCTAAATGCTTAATACTCATCAGTTTTAATTAAAGGCTTGGCTGCTTTGATTATTAGATTCTTGAAATTTCCTATTCAAATATCAGCTCTTCGTTGTTAAGAGAGAAGGATGTTTTCTCTCTTCTAACCAGAGCAAATTGCTCTAAAGTATAAGCATAAATTCTCTGCTTCCCAGAACCAATGGCAAATTCACAAAGCTCCATAAAACTCATGCATGACTTGCTGCTGCAGCTGCATAATTAAAAGGAAACTAGTATATCGACTAGTTCTCCTCAGAACAGCATCCATAAGTCACCACTGCTTGAGAAAAGCTTGTTACTAAAAGGATTATGGCCAATATCATTTTTATGATGAAAGAGAGAGAATGGCTGGTTTGCCTTGTCCAGTCTGCTCACAGATAGCCAAAATGCTCCACTGGCTGATTTTTTCATATGTCTTGAACCATCAAGACAACCACAGGGAAATAGTTTCTCAATGTACAGATTTACCACCAGAGCTATTGCTTTATCCTCGGTACACAAACTCTCTGCCTCCCAAACTCGATCCACAGAAGGCTTATTTTTAGCAGTGACTAAAGGACTCCATGCTCTAATTTATGCACACATATAAAATCAATAATTACTTAGTCGACCTTTTCATTCGTCTAAATTTGGCCTGGCATCATGGAAGCTGCCGGCACGGTTCCCATTGAGAATGATAAATAGGAGACAATGGCACATCTCTATCTCCTCTCTAAGGGTCAGAAGAAATCAGAGGCAGCTCACATCTCAGCCCCCCTTGAACTGAGCCTCGCAAACGTTTTCCTTGAGGCAGATTCCATTCTGATGAGCATCACACCTCTTTTGGAAGAAGAATCCAAACTCCGACTACGATCCACCCTGGCTTGGTGCAGGGCTTATGCCGTAAACACACTTGCCCACATTACTAATGAGAGTGATTCTTACCATGAGTGTCAGCAGTTCCCCAAATGGGCCCAAGGCAAAAGGATGCTGGGGTAAAAAGTCAGCTACAGGCGTGGAAGGTGTGGAATAAAACATCCATGAGTCCAGACAGACCTCTAGTAATATTTCTCCATGCCTAACTTCCTCGAACCCCCTCTGGCAATTTTGGAGGTTTTCCTGCTATTGTCCATCACCTCTAAGAGGCTGATTTCCAACTAAAGGAGCAATAATTGTACTCTTACTTCACTTTTAAAGACCAGATTTCTGGCCTCAAGCGTGGCCTTTTTATTTTTCTTGAACTTGCTGACAACGAGAAAGTACCTTTATTTATCTTAGGAGGACTTCAAGTCAGAAATATCTCAGCTGCTTTTTTTTTTTTTGGTCTCTCTTTGAGGATGATTTAAACTCTACAGCAAGCCTGTCTTCTAAGTTTAATTTCCCTGTTATCAGAGCAGAAGGGGGACCTCCATGCCTCCTGTTAGCTTCACCTTTTATCTTGATCTTTATCTCTGCTATTGTTCACAACGAATGAGATACTGGGGCATCTTTGCCAAAAGGCCCGACCAGACAAAGCCAGGAATCATCTCCCCAACGTTACCCCAGAACTGTATAAAAGACTAGGATTTGCGCTGAAACTTTTCCTCTCTTCTCTGGGTCTACAACTTCATGACCTATTCTAGATCCACTGAAGTAATCTTTTTTAGACTGACATTAATTTTTTTCTTTAATTGGTGGAAAATTGCTTTACAATTTTGTGTTGGTTTCTGCCATACAACAATGCATATAAGTCATAAATATCCCCTCCATCTTGAGCCTCCCTCTCCTTCCTTCATCCCACCCCGTAGGTCAACACAGGGTACCAGGCCGGCCTCCCTGTGTTATTTAGCAACTTCCCAATAACTATTTTACACATGATCCACTGAAGTAGTTAAATGATATAAGAGCTGGTGAAGTGGTGAGATGCCTAGTAACAACAATAATAATATTACTATTTTAACTACCTTTTATTAAACATTTATTTTGCCTCGTGGCTCAGACAGTAAAGAATCTGCCTGCAATGCAGGAGACCAAGCTTCAATCCCTGGGTCAGGAAGAACCCCTGGAGAAGTGAATGGTAACACACTCCAGTATTCTTGCCTGGAGAATTCCATGGACCAAGGAGCCTGACAGGCTACAGTCCATGGGTCGCAAAGAGTCGGACAAGACTGAGGAGATATATATATATACACATTACATGCTAGGCACTTTTTAAAGTTCTTTGTATCTGTCAATCTCTTGGATTTTTATTGCAACCCTGATGTGGGAACTATTACAATTTTGCTGATGAAACAACTAAGGTACAGAGAGCACGAGAGACCTTGCCCAAGGTCACAAGATAGTGAGTTGCAGAACTGGGTAAACACCTAAGCAGTTTGATTTCAGGGTCCAAGGTCATATCTGAGGCTCTCACTCTTCTTGAATTCTGCATACATTATCTGATTTCAGCCTCATAACTGACTCTGCTCTCCCACCCCTGTACTGGATCCACTCTGCTCGAGTGCCTCTTAAGATTTTCTGCCTGCTAATACAGGACTTCTTTGGAAGACCTGAGCAAAAGCTCAGCAGAGAGGACCTACTAAGTACCAGACCTTGTCTGACACCACTCCCTGTGTTTACCAACCACTCTTTATTAAAGTTCAACATTTCTCAGCGTGGATGCCTGGCATGTGAATAGCACACAGCACACCCAGCGGATGCTGATGCAGGGGAGTGGTGGAGAAATGATCACACGGCCTGGAAGCCAGGAGGGGAGGGAAAAGAAGGCAGAGAAGAGGCTCTGGAACACAAAGGCCCCAGACTCTCAGGGGCTTGATGGCCAGCTGCTCACATCTCTGCATAAAACATGGGCACTGCATTTGTGGATACGGGTAAGTGTGACTTCCTCCACCCCCGCCCTGGGGGGCAGCCAGCAAATTGGAGAATGAGCGCTGGTGTAGAGAAGAATTAAGGAAAAAGGGAGAAAGGAGGCTTTTCTTCTGCACATGCCTAAGAAATGCATACTGTGCAGAGCTAAAGGGAAAATGAGAACAATTCAAGTGCTAAGACACTGCCTATGTTGCTTTAAATTCTCCTGGCAACATCTCACAGCCTCACTCACACAGAGGGGAATCTAGCCACCTGTCAACCCCAAGACACACTACCTACTGTTCCGGGAGAGATTCTAGACAGGAAGGAGCCTGCCACAATAATTACAGCGCATTGTGATGGCCTTAAACAGTACCATCCTCGCTGCATTATCTAAGGTCTTTTGTCAGCCCCTCTGAAAGCCATCAGCTAACAAGGCATGTTTTTTACTGGCCAAAGAAACTGATGTTTGGCTCTGAGTGATTTGTGGGATCTAAATTCTCATTATTCTGAAAGTATTACAGTCCACAATTGAAAACCTCTAAGGAAGGCATGCCAGGTGCCAGAAATGACAGAGAAATCTAGGGACACTAAGACTGTTTAATTACACACATAGGATTTTTAATGGATTCATTCCACTTGAGGAATGTGCAAGTATTTTAAATTTTTAAATAAAAAATAAGACTTTAAATACTTTTACTCAGTGAAAGATGGGAGCTGAAGAATTTGAAAATTATTTACAATATAATTAAAATAGAACCAATGGGCAATAAAAGTCTGCAAGTTTATGGAATGAAAATTCCGAATCAGATGGCAAAGACTGGAGGAGACCTAAGTCCTATTCCTCAGGAAAACATGGCTAGAAGATTCCTTGTTCTCACCTTCTTCATTCCTATCCAGACAGAGAACAAGATGTTGCAACCAGCATGACTGGGGAGTTCAAGAGGTTGATTTATGGGGGTACATTAAAATAATTAAATATGTATAGCCTGGTTAAATGATGACTGGCAAGGGATATAGTAAGTGTCTACTAAAATTTGAAGGTATAAAAAACATTAACAATATAAAGAATTGTTTACTTTAATTCAAGAGAACAACTTCTTAGAAGTAGGGAAATCCTAGGATTAAAAACAGTCTGAAAACTGAGAAATCCTTCATGATGGGAGGCCCAGAGGGAAGTGGTAAAGATACATCAGCTGAGACTTTTAAGTTAAAGCTTTTCAGAATGTTCCAAAGTTGGCATAATCGGGGCCTGATATTACCATGGAAGGTCCCATGCATTTGTGGGTCCAAATCCTGAATGCCCATCAGAATAAAGATGAATGCTTTCTAACACCATTTCCGGGACTCTGGCAGGTTTTGGTAGGATATTCGAGTCAACATATTTTAAAAGATCCTTAGGAGTCCACCAAGACTGATATAACAAGCATCACACTTACCTACCACTATAATCAATTATAAAGCTGGACAGGGCTTCTCTGGTGGCTCAGGAGGCACAAGTTCAATCCCTAGTCCAGGAAGATCTCTACATGCCCCAGAGCAACTAATCCCACGTGCACAACTACGGAGCCCACTCTAGAGCTTTGGAGCTGCAACTACTGAAGCCTGTGCACTCTAGAGCCTGTACTCCACAATAAGAGAGGCCACCACAATGAGAAGCCCATGCACCACAGCTAGAGAGTAGCCCCCTGTCACTGTAACTAGAGAAAAGCCTGAACAGGAAGGAAGATCTCGCACAGCCAAACATAAAATTAAATGTAAAAAAATGTAAAATGTAAATAAATGTAAAATGTAAATGTAATAATAAAATGTAAAAATAAATAAATAGAATCAGCTTCATCTACACATTTTTAAAAGTTAAACAAATTTTCAGGCATTTTGTAACATACAGAGAATGGGAAAAACAAAAAGGGGAGCATAGGAAAATGAAGCCCAATCACAGGTCTTACTGGAACAAGTAAGTGCCATGACAATTAAGTGAGATAATCCATGTAAAGCCATTAACACACATACTAAAATTTATATTGTAATCATTATCAGAATTCATCTCCAAAATAACCGCTTTCCTCAGAAGAACACTGACATCTTGCAGATTCAGGGAACCTTCTGTTAAAGAGACAGAAATAACAATTAAATTTTTGTAACGATAGAAACATAATTCATTTTGTTTTAACTGCTATAGTGATATTTATTTAAGATATGTTTTTGTTTTTCTTTTTTTTTCCGTCTCAGATGTATATGAGTTCCCAATCTTGAACCCCCCTCACCACCACCACCCACCCCATATCAACTCTCTGGATCATCCCCGTGCACCAGTCCCAAGCATCCCAAGATTTGGGAGAATGGCACTGAAACATGTATACTATCATGTAGGAAATGAATCGTCAGTCCATGTTCGATACAGGATACAGGATAAGATATATTTTATTCCTACATTCAATTCGAGTTTGATGTTACAGAGGCAGATTAAATTTATGGGGTAGACAGTAGAGAGGAAATAAGTACACAGAGAATGACCCCCAGCAATCTACATAAAGGTTCCCTTACATCTTTGGTCAATTAGTAACCTGCACACTGACAGAGTCTTAACTCACCAGGTATATAACCTTACAGTCTCTCTCTCTCTAGCAGAGAATATCTACTGGGAAGACATGGACAGAATGACATTCTCAAGGTGCACAGGACTAGGAGATGTTAGAGGTCTGACCAACTAAATGGGAAAGAACTCTCTGAAACTCTCCAGCATTAGTTAAGACCCTACAAGTCCACATCCTAGTAGCAGGGTTGCTCTAGACTTCTATAACAAAGCCTGAAGTCAAGCCTTAGTAGGATAAAGCTGATTTGCTATTAAATCGGCTGTCTGCTGGTCCAAAACTCAGCTTTCTTTTTAGAAGGGCAATTAAAAAATCCATATTTTCAATAATGTAATATCTACAATGTCTAAACATAATAAAAATTATTAGACATCGAAAACAGTATAAACAGACCCAAAGATAATGCACATACTTACTGGAATTAGCAGAGAATACTTTAAAGCAGATATTACAAATATTTTCAGTAATTTAATGGAAAAGATAGACATGTGAGAAAAATAGAGACTCTAAGGAGATAAATGAAACTATTTTAAAAGAGCCAAATGAAGATTCTAGAATTAGTACAACACCTGAACTAAAACATTCAGTAGGTAAGCTTGAGAATGCACTAGACATTGCAGAAGAGAAGATCAGTGTACTTAAAACAGGCTAATAGAAACTATCCAAACTGAAATACTAAAATTAAAAGGCTGGGAAAAAATAAACTGATTCATGAGGACCTAATAAGCAAGATCAAATGGGCTAATATATGTGTAAGTTAATAAAAGGAGAAACTAAAAGAAGAAAGGGATTGGAACAAACTGGGAATACATTAAATCAGAAAAAAATATTTTTAAGAAATAATAACCAAATATATTCCAAATTTAATATCAATACACAGATTCAAGAAGCCTCAACAAAACCCAAGCAGCGTAAATATTTTTTTTTTAATAACTCTATTAGGGTATAATATAATAATATTCAGTTCAGTTCAGTCGCTCAGTCATGTCCGACTCTGTGACCCCATGAACTACAGCATGCCAGGCCTCCCTGTCCATCACCAACTCCTGGAATTCACTCAGACTCACATCCATCGAGTCAGTGATGCCATCCAGCCATCTCATCCTCTGTTGTCCCCTTCTCCTCCTGCTCCCAATCCCTCCCAGCATCAGAGTCTTTTCCAATGAGTCAACTCTTCACATGAGGTGGCCATCAGCTTCAGCATCATTCCCTCCAAAGAAATCCCAGGGCTGATCTCCTTTAGAATGGACTGATTGGATCTCCTTGTAGTCCAAGGGACTCTCAAGAGTCTTCTCTAACACCACTGTTCAAAAGCATCAATTCTTCGGCGCTCAGCTTTCTTCACAGTCCAACTCTCACATCCATACATGACCACTGGAAAAACCATAGCCTTGACTAGATGGACCTTTGTTGGCAAAGTAATGTCTCTGCTTTTCAATATGTTATCTAGGTTGGTTATAACTTTTCTTCCAAGGGTAAGCATCTTTCAATTATACATTCTAGGAATCAGCTAATTCTAATGGACTGGAATGGGTGAATTTAACTCAGATGACCATTATATCTACTACTGTGGGCAGGAATCCCTCAGAAGAAATGGAGTAGCCATCATGGTCAAAAAAAGAGTCCGAAATGCAGTACTTGGATGCAATCTCAAAAATGACAGAATGATCTCTGTTCATCTCCAAGGCAAACCATTCAATATCACAGTTATCCAAGTCTATGCCCCAACCAGTAATGCTGAAGAAACTGAAGTTGAACGGTTCTATGAAGACCTATAATATCTTTTAGAACTAACACCCAAAAAAGATGTTTTCATTATAGGGGACTGGAATGCAAAAGTAGGAAGTCAAGAAACA
>SJYA01002918.1:1865595-1924123 GCA_006410615.1 Neotragus moschatus
ATGATCTCTGTTCATCTCCAAGGCAAACCATTCAATATCACAGTTATCCAAGTCTATGCCCCAACCAGTAATGCTGAAGAAACTGAAGTTGAACGGTTCTATGAAGACCTATAATATCTTTTAGAACTAACACCCAAAAAAGATGTTTTCATTATAGGGGACTGGAATGCAAAAGTAGGAAGTCAAGAAACACCTGGA
The DNA here is from genome assembly GCA_006410615.1 of Neotragus moschatus. Lineage (NCBI taxonomy): Eukaryota > Metazoa > Chordata > Mammalia > Artiodactyla > Bovidae > Neotragus > Neotragus moschatus. The sequence goes on from SJYA01002918.1 coordinate 1,865,794, forward strand.
GTAACAGGCAAATTTGGCCTTGGAATACAGAATGAAGCAGGGCAAAGACTATAGAGTTTTGACAAGAAAATGCACTGGTCATAGCAAACGCCCTCTTCCAACAACACAAGAGAGGACTCTACACATGGACATCACCAGATGGTCAACACCGAAGTCAGATTGATTATATTCTTTGCAGCCAAAGATGGAGAAGCTCTATACAGTCAATAAAAACAAGACTGGGAGCTGACTGTGGCTCAGATCATGAGCTCCTTATTGCCAAATTCAGACTTAAATTGAAGAAAGTGGGGAAAACCACTAGACCAGTCAGGTATGACCTAAATCAAATCCCTTATGTTTATACAGTGGAAGTGAGAAATAGTTTAAGGGACTAGATCTGATAGATAGAGTGCCTGACGAACTATGGACAGAGGTTCGTGACATTGTACAAGAGACAGGGATCAAGATCATCCCCATGGAAAAGAAATGCAAAAAAGCAAAATGGCTCTCTGAGGAGGTCTTACAAATAATAACATTACTGAATACCAAATCCAATAAAATCTAAAAGCAGTCAGAGAAAAAGACACATTAAATTTAGGGCAACAACGAAAAGAACAAAAGGTGATTTCTCTTTAGAAACAAGGCAAATAAGAAGACAATAGAATGACATCTTTTAAATGCGGAAAGAAAAATAGCTAACAACCTAGAATTCTACATCCAACTAAAAGTACCCTTCACAGTGAAACAATCAGGCATTTTTAGATAAACACAAGCCGAGAGAATTCACCAAGAGGAGACTTGCACTCTAAAAATGTTAAAGGAAGCTCTTCAGCGTAAAGAGAAATTACACCAGAACTCAGTCCTGCTAAAAAAATGAAAAGTGCTAGAAACAGCAAATATGCAGGGAAATAAAAGAATTTTTCTTGACTTTCTTCCTCTTTAATGATTGTTTTTTAAAAGCAAAAATGTGGGGATTCGGAGAAGATGGCGGAGGAATAGGACGGGGAGACCACTTTCTCCCCAGCAAATTCATCCAAAGAACATTTCAACGCGGAGGAAAATCTACAAAACAACTTCTGAATGCTGTCAGAGGTCGTCAGGCATCCAGAATAGCAGAACATTGTCTTCAAAANATATTGACACATATATATGGAATTTAGAAAGAAGGTGGTGTTAAACATGTACGCGAGACAGCAAGAGAAACACAGATGTGTAGAACAGCCTTTTGGACTCCGTGGGAGAGGGAGAGGGTGGGAGGATTTGGGAATATGGCGTTGTAACATGTATGATATCATAGGGGAAACGGATTGCCGGTCTAGGTTCGATGCAGAAGGCTTGGGACTGATGAGTGGGGATGATCTGGAGGGATGGTGTGGGGAGGGAGGGGGAAGGGAGGGGGTCCGGATTGGGAACTCAGGTACACTTATGGCTGATTTACATCAATGTATGGCAAAATGAGTACAGTATTGTAAAGCAAAACAAACTAAAAAAATAAAAATTAATAAAAATGAAAAAAATAAAATAAAATAAAAGCAAAAATGTTAAAAATGTATTTTAGGGTTTATAACATACATGAGAGAGAGATACTGTTGATATAATAAGGCAAATGGAAGTAAGTCCTAGTAAGGTCCTTGTATGTTATAAATGATAAAATAAGAATTCAAAGTAGGCTCTGACAATTAGGAATACATATTACAATCCAGAACGACCACTTTAAAAAATAAAACAAAGAGCTAGCGCTATAAGCCGATAGTGGACATAATATAATGTAATTATATAAATGTAATGTAATAATGTAATAATATTAATGTAATGTAATAATAATGTAATAATTAATGTAATAATATAAAATAATCCAAGAGAATACAGAAAAGAAAGATAGCACAGAACAGGCTGCACAAATGAAAAATAAATAACAAGATGGTAAATTTAAATTTAATCACGTTACCAACCATAGTATATCTAAATGGACTAAACACTGCAATTGAAAGGCAGAGATCATCAGACTGATGAAAAGAAATATCTAAACACACATTGTTTAAAAGAGGTGACTGTTTCAAATAGACGCATATTATTAATAGCTAAAAACAAAAGAAGAAAATCCACAAATTATACAAATACGAATCCAAATAAAGCTGAAATGGTCATATAGGTATCAAAGTATACTTCAAGACAAAGTGGAAATGAAGAGGAACGTCTCATATGACAGTAAGGTCAATTTTTTTTGCTTTTAAGGAAAAAAAGCCTACAGATGTATAAACAAATAACTGAGCTCCAAAATACTTGAAACAAAGACTGTCAGAAATAGGAAAGAGACAAATCTCCAATTAAAACTGGAGAGTTAGCACTCAGTAATTCATCCCCCCAAAACAGATTACAATAGGTAAGGATAGAGATTTATTTGAACAACACTATAAAAACTTCCCCAAGTGAATATAATACTCTCCATCCTTGAACTTATTTGAAATCTACTGACTTACTCCATCTTTCCAACTTTCAGCAAAATCATTCCAACCAGACAAGTCACTAGTTTATTTAATTAGGAGGCTAAACAGAAACCTCTTTGAGTATCACATCTGGTGTCTAACCAGGAAATTCTTGCTTTTTCACAATCTGAAGCCACATGATTCTGCTTAAATACATTTTCTTCCCTGCAGTTTTATACAGAATAGACTGAGAAACGAAGGCGTTTTAAAGATCCCATTCTTCAAATGCTCCATTTTACAGAAGGGAATCTATGGATTCTCTGTGTCTCAGTTTAATTGCCACATTCCCCTTTAAAGATAAGTGAGCAGTGTCTCAGGAAAGATAAGTAACTTGTTCAAGATCACACATGGTAGAGCCTGGATTCTAACCCACACAGTCTAACTCTAAAGTCCACTATCCTCATAAGAGACTTGGTAAATGCTTATTGGATTAAGATACTCAAGATACCATAAGTTCCTGTGATGTAACTGCTCATGGACATTGATGATTATGGATGGAGTCAATAGTAGACCACAGATCCTCTGAACCCCACACCCTCCATCCTACTACATTGTCCAAAAAAGGCAAATTAAAGCAAGACAATTAACTTTTCAGTCTAAACTATTTCAACCTAATCTTCAGTTTTTTCAATCTAATCTCCTATGATTAAAATTGTGATTGTTTCAAATCAGATCCATCCGCTCTGAAGCACAAGAAAATGTGTGGCATCCCAATTTTCTCTTTTAAACTCATTGCACCTAAAATCTAACCAATAACTTGGAATGACCAAGGGAGGCACCCTTGTCAAGCAGCAACACTCACTATGGCTTTTCAACAGCAATCAAATATCCGCTGTGACTGAACAGTCTGACATTAATACAATAGTTTTGTTTTTCTCCAATGGCTGCCTTTACTTTGTCAGATCTCCATTTCCAGGTCCTAATTCCCAACAAAAATTCACAGCTTCCCTTATTACATGCTCATCCCAGTATATTCGAGCATTGTAGTCTCTTCTCCAATTTAATATTTAACTTTTCTAGTTCCTCAGGAGCATCCTGGCATAAGCCAAAGGGAAAAACTTACATGATTTTCTCAAATCTCTTCTTCACCAAACTTAGAAGTGGGCATAGTGTTCCCTGGGACACATCAAACTCCTCCTCCTTCTGGACACCTAGCTCCTCTATCCAGTGTGCCAAAGCAGGGAACAAGGATAGAAAAGATTGCAGATATTATCTGATACAAGCAGCTGACTTCTGGGATAGTCTTTTCTGATTTGGTCTGGTTTCATCTTCTGTGCAATTCCTCCTGATGCATAGTTGATGTACTAAAAATAGCCTCCAGTGTACTAAGAGCCTCTTCAGAGAGGAAACAGTCAAATCTTTCTTTGTTTAGTGCCCCCTAGATCCTCTCTGGGCAGGTGGGAGGAGATAACTCTTGCTAGTTTCTTGAATACCCTATGGTTCATGCCTCCTTTCTAATCCCCCTGATTCTTCACTTGGAGTTGAGACCAGTGAGGGTTTTCTATGCCCTCTAAGGTCCTCAGGGAATTGGCACTTGCCTTGATGCCCCCATCTTCTTACCAACACTTCTTCCTGCAATGTATCCTATCAAACTCCTTACCTTTAATGACAGATGAAACTGAGCACTGGGCACTGGGGTCCTGGGTGCCTCCAACACTCAGGAGAAACAGCAGACTCTTCCAAGAACTTTCTAACCATGTTTGCCTCACTGCCACTGGGAAGCACAGGGATAGACTCTGTAAGAACCCTGCAAGAGGCTTGGATGACAGCTACCATTACCTGTTCTTCCAGGCACACCCAACCCTTGCAAGAGATTCTCTGAGCACTTCCCTTATACGGCTTGGAGGGACAGGAGGGACAGGCAAGCACCCCATCCTCCTCCTATGCTTGGAAAAGGAAGTGAAAACCTCTTGGCCACAAATATTGCTGACCACCCCCTAGCCCCCTCACTCATTTACCTGGTGATTTTCTCATACAGATTCTGGGGTGGAATGATTGGAAAGGCAGCAGAGAAGGCATGGCCACCTTTTGAGAAACCCTGGGGATGTATCTGGACATGACTGTCATTAGGTACTGTTATGGGTTCAACTGTGTGACCCCCAAAATTAATATGCTGAAGTCCTAACCCCTAATACCTCAGAGTATGACCGTATTTGGACACAGTGTCTTTGAAGAGGTAATTAAGATTCAATGAGGTCATCAGGGTGAATTCTAATCGAGTCTTACTGGTGTCTTCATAAGAAAAAGAGCTTAGGACACAGATATATACCAAGAGCTTAGGACACAGGTATGTAACCATGCAAGGTTACAGGGAGAAGACAGCCATTTATAAGCCAAGTAGAGAAGCCTGAGAAAAAAAACAACCCCGCTAACACCTTGATCTTGGACTTCTGGCTTCCAGAATTGTGAGAAAATATTAATAAACGTCTGTTGTTGAAGCCACTGAGTCTGATATTTTCTGCCAGCAACCCTAGTAAACTAACACAGATTCCTGTAGAAGGTGTGTATCATGAATGGCCATTTGTCCTCAGGTTTGGGTTCTAGTTCTGAGGCCACAGAAAAAGTCCCACACAGTAATTTGGTGTAAGAAATAAAAGTTGGCACATGTCAATACTGCAAGATGCAGGAAGGAAGATGCAGTTGATAGCACAGAAGGAATGGGCTAAGAAAACAAAGTAGGAAAAAGACTGGGCTGAGTTGTAGAAGGTTATACCAGTGAGACAATGCAAACGTGAGTGTAAACAAATCACACACACACACAGAACGCAGCCAATGTATGAAGTGAAACAGTGGATGAGGACACTGGCTATGTCGAAACAGGAAAGGCCAGGCCATTCTGGGGATGATGAATAGGGCCTGGTTGAGAAAGTCTAATGTGTTAATCTACACAGAGCATCAGAGTCGCAAAAAGCAGATCAGGAGTAGAACAGTGGACACACAAAAATGTCACCTGATGAAAGAGGAATTCTGAGAATATCAAACCAACCACATTTTCTTGGTCATGATCTGGTCCTTGGATCGACAAGGAAAAACAGTCCACCGTGTGGAAGTATTTGAGGGACCCCTATTTGAGTGTGAACTTGATCTGATCAAAAAGATCATCCCCACAAACGTGTTTCGGGCTGAAGACTTGACTTCAAAGGGTTATAGGGGAATAAGAGAGTTTTAACTGATTCAAGAAAGTATATAACCTTGCAGTGATTTCATTAGGAAGGGTCAGCTGTGAATGGCCCTTGTTGAAGTCAGATACACCAAAATTCCAACTCTGACTATCCTCCTTGCTTGCTATGTGCCCTTACCTTAGGCAAGTCACTTAGTCTGTAGGCACCTCAGTGTTCTCATTTGTAAAATGGAGACACTCACATGCATAGCTGTGATCCAATGCAATAACACAGGTACAACTTCCTGGAGGAGAACTGATCACCACAGGTACTCAGTAAGTATCAGCTCCCCATTCATTTCCCTTCTAGGATCACAGTGGCAGAAATCAGGACTTTTAAGGGCTAAGACAATGGATGACTAGATTTTGAAGGTGAGCCAAAAGGATGAAAAGGAATCCAGAGAAACAGAACTGGCAGGAGAAGGAGATTGGGAGTCAAGCAGAGGGACACTGAAATAGATGCTACCAGTGTTGTCTATTTCATTATCTTTAGACAAAGGCCAGTTCAAGGAAGAGCGGATCTTCTGCAGTCACTGGGTAAGCACTGCCACCAGGTTAGGATTTTAAACAATGATCCAGGGATGGAGCTGAGGAGACGAAAGCTGTTTGCTGATCGGGCTGGCTAGACAGTCATCAGTATGTCATGGGCAGGTTACTCCCGAATCTGCACCCTGCTCTGAAGAGAATAGCCTTCCCAGATAAAGAAAAGCAGTTCTCCAGGCAGTCGCTGAGAATAGCTGCCTTTCTCAGCTAGAAACTCCTCCAAGTCCATCTGTCCTGACCTTGATCAAAGTTTCCCTGCTGTGGTTTGGGATATTATAGCGCAGGGTCGGATAGAAAGAATTTACTCAACAGAGAAGAATTCTCGGCTAGGCACCCAGAGGACACCGATTATAAAGTGCTCATGTGACACAGCCCGCAGTCCTCACATTCGAATGTCAGAAGTTGGTTAATTAAGATTAAGACATATTTGCTTTAGCAAGTCCACTCAATCCAATTCCAACATGGTTCTTTTTTTTTTCCCCCTATTGTTCATTTCGACAGAAATTTCTTTGTTTCTGTAGAGCAGCCGTAAGTAGTAGGAAAAACCAGAATTTCACAATAGTGTTTCTCAAGCAACGGTGAAGAATAGCTTATTTATTTGAAAAGAGAAGAGGAAATTTTTAGAAAGAAATTGGATGGTCCAGTCGTCAAGATCTCATTTTGAGACAGAAAGCCTGTGCCCACACTTCAGAGGGTATAGAAGGTAAAGCTGATGGTTTCAACTGACCGTGGCTCTGATGGAGAAGAAGTAAAGCTCAGGGCCAAGTCTCACGCACCCTTCAGCAGTGCACTTGGGTAACGCGCTCCACCTGCACTGAGATGGAAGTTTCCCCACCAAGTCAGTCATAAATGCTGCTGCTGACATTTCCATTTCTCTCGTTGCCTGACTATAGTACCAAGATCTAGAGAACAGTGCTTGTGCAATTTGCAAATTAAGATGATTTTTCGGCAGCTGTAAACTTCAAGCTGAAGAGGCTATTCAAAAAGCGGTGGTAAAAGGAGGCAGTAACTGTTTTATCTTTTTCCATAAAACTCGAATGCATTGGAGGGAAAATAAAGAAACCCCAGGTATAAACACTGCTATTGTAAGTTCAGTACACAGCCTCTGTGCTCTATCTACAACAAAGTTAAGAGCTGTTGAGTGTGGATAATGATAATATTCTAAACAGAACTCATGAGAGGAACCAAAATGATCTGAAAAAGAGAATTTTAATGGGATTTATTAGCAAGACCATCCTTGGGAATTATGGTGACATACATATAAGAGTTTTGCAAAGGCAAATTACACTATGTTGGGCATTATTCTACCTAAATTTAAAGGTAAAAGGCAAAAAACCAAAGGTCATCAGCCCAAGCGTATATTAATTTATATCTAATGTAGGGTTTTTTCCACACATGAAGAAGTCCAAAGGGGAAAAAATTATAGCTCCCACAAGAAACTTGCGGCAATAATCTTGCATAATTTACAACATAAAAGGACATTTCCGTGTCTAGGAATTGTGGCTCATCAGCATTGTAAAAGTGGACCCAAGCAACTCATTTGATGCAGAAGTCATATTAAAATCTTCAGGCAGCTGACTGCTCCACGCAGCCCGTTCCTCCCATTGAAAGTCACCCTCACAACAGGTAATATCTGCGGACGCTCGAGTGGAAAGACAGATACATGACCTTCGAGGAGGAAGAGGGCAAACTAAAGGGACAAGCTCAATTCTTGGGATCCCAGAGAAGCATCACTCGGTGATTGGCGAGGCCCGTGCCTGTTCTCTATCTAGCCTAGCACAGGCTCAGGGAAGCCCTGAACGATTTCATTATCGCCTGCTTTCCAAACGGAGAAAGGAGGCTGCTTTCCTATTTCATAATAATTGGATGAAGAAATGTGGGTGGGAGGACAATTCATTTCAGGGTTTGATGAATTATTTACCAATTAAGGAGATGAGCCGAGGAAGGGGAGGGCTACATAACTTTGATATGAATGTTCCTTTTATTATATTATTTATACACATGAAACTGTTGCTTTTATTAACTAAGAGGTTAATCACTTGAATGGGATGCCTTGCATTCTTTGCAATCCGTACACAGGCAAATTGGCTAGTTTTATGTTAGGAAAATAACCTGGCAATTTTTCTAGTACTTATCTGTGTGGTGCAGTTTAATAACGTTTTATAGAATGAAAAATGAGTAAGGAGCTGGGCTGCTGGTGGTGCAAAGCCACTTTGTTTCAGTGATGAGGGAAAAGGGAAGAGTTCATGGTGTTCTGGTGGAAAATGGATGCCAAGAGAAGGACCTTTTCCTGCTTATCAGGCAGCTATGTGAACATCTATGATACATGGAATCAGAGCACACACTGTGGGGTCAGCAGATGTGGTCAGAGACTCAGTCCTTCCATTCAGTCACTGTCCATGGACTCTAAGCACATCACCTGCTTTCTCTCTTGTCTCCACTTGCAAAATACGTATAATAATCATTCATTGAGCCAAACATGCTATGAGAACATCCTACAAACTCTCATTACACAGGGCACAGGGATTGCAGTGGTGAACAAGAGGGACAAGATTCTTGTCCTCCTAAAACTTTCCTTCTTTTAAGAAGAACAACACACATACAAAAAAGTAACATTTGCAGGTTGTGATAATTACTCTTAAAGAAATGAATAGGAACAGTTGGAAAATAACAAAGATACTAACAGTTTATAGGAGAGTCTGAGAAAAACTTTCTAAAGATTGATAGTTAAGCTAAAATCTAAGAGACAAGAAGAAACAAACAGTTTATAGAGCCAATGGAACCAGGCTCCTTCATCCATGGGATTTTTCCAAGCAAGAGTACTGGAGTGGGGTGCCATTGCCTTCTCTGAATGGAACAACATTCTAGGTCAGAGGAATAGCAGGAGCAAAGGCATTGATGCCTGAAAGACTTGGTTTGTTCTTGTAACTGAGAAATGGTCAGTGTACGTGCAGGTTATTGAGGTAAAAAAATAAGGCTGGAGAGAGAGGAGGAGCCAGATTATGGAGGACCTTGTAGAATATGGTAAGAAATCTGGGTTTCTATTCTAAGTTTAAATGAGAAGTCATTGCAGGTGGTTAATACGGTCTCTTATAAGTTTTTAAAGAGATCTTGTGGCTACTGTATGTAGAATCAAATGTAATGACACAGAGAGGGAGAGGCCACTGCAGTGATCTAGACGTGAGATTGGAGGCTTTGACTAGGATATCGGCAATCATATGCACACCAGTGGTGGAAACGATCTCTGCTCTGGAGAACCATCATGTCTCAGTGATGAGATGATTAAGGGCCATCGTATTTGCCATAAGATAAAGAGGGAAGCTTATGACAACAGTGACTTTAGTAACTGAGAACATGCTTGTACTAAATAGTACTAAATGCTGACAGAAGATAGGAGACATCAAGTCTGGGAGACATTTATAAGTTCAGTTTGCATGTAATTTGAAGTTTGCACATAATCCAAGTTCACTGCATACAATGAGGTACCATCTGAGACATCCAAGTGGATATGTCGGGGGGGGGGTGGTTAGGTAAGTAGATATGTGAGCTCAAAGGAGAAGCATGGGATAGGAATGTAGGTTTGGGAGTCTTCAGATGAGATGCTATTGGAAAGATGTTAATAATGTCTTCCTTACACTTCTCACAGGTCTTTTATTATCTCACAAGCTGCCTATTTCACTTAGTCAAGCTAAGTTGTGCTATAGTCACAACAACTTGAAACTATCAGTGGCTAAAAACAATAAAGGTTGATTATTATTTTTCTTTCTATGTGCCCAGAGTAGCTTGGCTAGGGTTTGGCTCTGTGTCTTTTTTTTATCATCACTGGGACCCAGGCTGGCAGAGATGCCAAATCTAGAGAACTGTTGGTCATAGTAGCAGCGGGAAAATTAAACCCTGCCATTCTCATTCCAGCAAAGAAGTAATGTACATTACTTTTACTTTCAACTCCTTGGCCAGGACTAGTCACATGATCCCATCAACTAGAAGGGAGTCGGGAAATACAACCATCACACGCACCCAGACTGGGGAGAAAGTGGACCATTTGGTAAACAGCATTAATAACCACCACACTAAGAGAAGGTACCATTGAGAGCTGATGGTTCTCAGTTCTGCCAGTTTCTGGGTCCCAATTTATGTTTTCTGAAGCACTCTGCCGATGTGCTATAAAATGTTAAATAAGGAAAATAAAGTATGAAGACTAATGGGGTAAGTTTTAGAAAAGAGCACATTTAAAAGTTAAGTTCAAAACCCCAGACTGAAGTGTGATGAGGACGCTGTGACACACGCACAGATCATTAAGTATTTAGTAACCAGTGGTTATCAGAGCCTTGGCTTGACAGCCTCATTTAGGAGACAGCTGCACTTGCTTATATTGATTGAGGTGGTCTGCACTAACCAAAGCTGAAACCTTCAGATTTAATGAAGGCAAGGAGCCATCCTTGAGCAGAAGGCAACTATCGAACTGATTGCAGTAGACAAACCCAAAGTTTGATTAATTCCGTGGAGCATTGGGCCAAAGAAGAAATTCACTATAGTTTATATGAGTCAACTCAATCAGGATCAGGGAAATGTGGTAAATTCCCTTTGGGTGGTGGGTAGAGTGACTCAGATAGGCAGTCAGTTAGACCACAGATAATTACTGGCCCAGATGTCCCCAAGGCCCTTGCTGTTAGCAAGTTACATGTTGAAGGAAGCCTACTCATTCTCTTGGGTCAGTTGAATACTCTTGATACCTTCTCCTCTAAAGCCCTTTATCTTGCCAGTTAAGGCTCTGAGAAGGCTGGGGCTCTCAAAGAGGCTATTCTCTGGGTCAAATACTATTTAAGGGTAAAACTCAAAGGCTTCAGTCTTTACTCTGAGAACTCTATTAATTTAACATTGCAGAACACTCTCTCCTTTCAATTACATGCATTTAACCAACTTGCTTGTTCATCTTGTGTAAGTAGTCTATTTTAACTTGAGTGTGCAGGTGGAGTAGAGCCAGGGAAGTTGTGGATTCTAGCAAAGTAAGGGGACTGGCAGGGCAGGTGAATAACGCTCTCTCGGGGCAAAGAGAGTTGACTGCTGTTGACTGCTCAACAAATGGACTCTGACTCTGGGGGCCAGTTGCATGTAGCAAAAGGACAAAGGCCAAACATAGAGATGGAAATGAGGAGCAGCAGAAATCTTTGACTCACTGGGATGGAAGTGGTTTGAGAAACAGCAGATTGGAGAGATAGGAAGAGACTGAGGGGAGAGGATTTTGATTGTACCCAAAAAATTTTGAGACTCACTTCTTAAGAAAAAGGGAAGTCCTTAAAGGTATTTCTAGCTGGAGGGTGACTTGATAAAAGTGTGTTGTTTCTTTAAGGGCAAGAAATCAAGGTAATATTTAGGACAGACCAGAAGGAAGAACAACCACAGGGCATCAGTTTGAGGTGATAGTGCTGATCCACAAAAATCATTCTTTCAAATTGATTTCTAAGCTTCAGTCTCCCCAGATCGCCAGCAACAGACCACTCTCACCCACACAGCATATCCTTTATTTTCTCCAGAGATACAGCTCCTTTTATGAGCACCAGGAATGGAAATGGTGACAAGCCACTTTCTCCACACCTCTCTCCTTTGTTATAATCACCTCTTTCTAGAACCCAAAGACCAGGAAGCCAATCTTAGGCTTTCGCTATTGTCATTTGATTCAGCTCTGTCCTGCCTAAGAAGAGCGGCTCTCCTCCGACTTTGTATTGAGACCCTGTCTCGTACCATGCACTGTGCGTGCAGCAGACAATCTCTGAATCAGTGCCTGAAGATGCTCAGAGGTAACCAGGGAGCCAATAAACCAGCTGTACCTTTGGAGATGACCAGTGGGGCTGAACAGCATGGGCTGCCTCGTCCCCTCCTTGGTTTGAGGCCCAGAACGTCATGACATAAGGTGGCGACACTAGAAGAAAATCATGTATACACCAGGAGAAAGAAGAAGAAAAACTACCAAACATTCCTGGGCTAGTGGAGAAACCAATCTTTAAGAAGAAAGGCGGCTATGCAACTAAGAGTTTCCATATTGCAATGAAGATCCTGTGCCCCACAGCTAAGACCTGGTGCAGCCAAATAAATAAATATTTGTTCAGAAAAGAAGAGAAAAAGGCAGCCACTAAGCCAAAGGTTGAACAAGGAGAACTAAATTTTGATGTGGATGCAGAAAAAGTCTCAGGTGATGAAGAGGGAGATGTGGAGTCAAGAGAAGGCTTTCTGGGAGACAGGAAGCAGAGAGAGACAGAGGCCATGTCTGTTTCTTAAGCCTTGGCTTTCTGCCAAGCCCCCCACCTGTCATCTCACTTAATCCTCTGCATGAGGACTATGAAATCAGTCCTACTCGTATCCCCCTTTTGCAGAGGAAGAAACTGAGGCTTGTCCAAGAACACACAGTTAATAAGTGGCTGGTTAGGAATTTCAAGCCATTAAGCCCCAGAGCTTGTGGGCTTGAACACTACACCTATACCAGCTCTGCAGTGTCTAGTCTCTAAATCCTCAGGATTAGGTGAAGTGATCCATTTCTCCTGCAGGGTAGCGACCTCTAACTCTCATTTTCATGTGCTTCCTAAGTGTCTCTGACATAGGAATAACGTAAGGACTTCATCTTGAAATGTCTCAAGAAACCTTGTCTCTCCTACCACCCAACTCCTGTGTTCCTCAGCTTTCCCCGCTACTCAGTTATTCTGGAGTGGAGTGATATCTTCCGCAATACACGGTCAGCTGCTAAATCATTTTTGGTCTCATGTGAGATATTTCTTATGATTCTAGGGTAACTTCCTAGCTACTTTTTCTGTCTTCATTCTCTCCCTCATGCCTTCCACTGTCTACGTGCCTCATCCTGCCAACAGGGCTAGTTTTCTTCAACCAGTGTTGGGACTCCTCACTCATAACTCTGTTTAGCCCACAGATTCTGGGATCAGATAGCCAGGGTTCAAATCCAGTCCCTACCCTGACTTGGGCCGTAACTGAAATTTGATTAGTTTCAGTTCCGAAATCTATTAAGCTGAGGAAATAACAGTCTCTCATAAGTCACTGGGAAAATCAAACGAGACACAGTCACAAAACTAGGACCATCTGAAATGTTACTGAGATCATTTAAGTTAATGATAATGTTTCTTCCTTATCAAAAGCCTCCATCGACGCCACATTGCTTATAAAATGAAGCCCAGGGACTTAGTGCAATATCCAAATCCCTCCAGAAAACTGCTTTCTCCTCCCTTCCTGAAATTTTTTCCTTTTATTCAAGTTCTCTTTTCCAGCTCGCTCTAAGCATGAAGTCCACCCACAACTCACCAGCCCCCTCCTCACCTTTAAGATGTTCCTTGGGTCTAGAACAGCCTTCATCCTGCCAAAACCCATTTCTCAGGTTTAAATATCCCCTTCTCTGTAAAGCATCCCAACAGCCTCTTCTTACAGACACCCTGGCCACCTCTCGTTGTTGTTCAGTCACCCAGTCATGTCCAGTTATTCATGACCCCATGGACTGCAACACACCAGGCCTCTCTATCCCTCACCTTACTCTGAAGTTTTCCCAAATTCATGTCCATTGCACTGGTGATGCCAACCAGCCATCTCACCCTCTAATGCCCCCTTCTCCTTCTGCCCTCAACCTTTCCCAGCATCAGGGACTTTTCCAATGACTTTGAGCTGATGACTAAAATGCTGGAGTGTCAGCTTTAGCATCAGTTCTTCCAATGAGTATTCAGGGTTGATTTCCCTTAAGATTGACTGGTTTGACCTCCTTGCTGTCCAAGGGACTCTCAGGAATCTTCTCCAGCACCACAGTTTGAAGACATCAATTCTTTGGCATTCTGACTTCTTTACAGTCCAGCTCTCACAACCATACATGTCCACTGGGAAGACCATAGCCTTGGCTGTATGGACCTTTGCTCTTCATAGGGCTCTACTTCACCAGTGTCTGTATCTCTAGATTGCAGGCAGCCTTACTGATCATTCCTTCTCCCCCTGTGATGGTTTTCTACTGTACTGTCTTTAAGCGGAGCACTCATTCTGCCTCTTACCACCTTCCATTCTCTTGTCTGGGCCCCTCTTACTTCACGCCTCGGTGCACAGCCTCCACTACAGTTTCTCCCATGAGCAGGAGCACTGAGAATGGCCCTCTAAATCTCCACACGCACTAACCATTGTAAATACCCGATCAGCACCACCCAGTGCTTTAGAAGGTGGTACAGCAAGCATCAGCATAGGATGGCAAACCACCCCAGGCCTAACCAAGAGTCAGGGTTTCTCTCCCCAAGTTGCACAATACATTCTTAAGGAAAGAGAATTAATGTATAGCGGAGGCTCTCAAACTGTGTGCACCCTGGAATCATGTGTGTGTTCAGTCACTCAGTCATTTCTGACTCTTCATGGCCCCATGGAGTATAGCCCGCCAGGCTCCTCTGCCTATGAAATTTTCTAGGCAAGAATACCAGAGTGGATTGCCCTTTCCTGCCACTCCAGGGGATATTCTTGACCCAGGGATGAGAATCATGTCTCTTGCATCTCCTGAATTGTCAGGTGGATTCTTTAGCACTTGGAGTCACACAGACAGCTGTATTCATTTCCTAGAGCTACCCATAGCCAAGACCTACAAAATGGAACAGAAATGTATTGTCTCTGGAGACTAGAAGTCTAAATTAAGGGGTTGGCAGGGCTATGTTCCCTTGGAAACCTGTAGGAGGATTCTTCCTATCCCTCCCTGACTTCCAGTGGTTTCTTGGCAATCTTTGATGTTCCTTGGCTTGTAGCTGTCTGACTCTAATCTCTGCCTTCAGCATCACATGGCCTTCTCCCCATGTCTCTGTCTTTGCATGGCCATCTTCTTATAAGGACACCATTCATTTGGATTAAAAGCACACCCTACTCCAGTATGCCCTCATTTGTAATTAAGTGATTACATCCAGCAATGATCCTATTTCCAAATAACATTACATTCTGGGATATAGGTGATTAGAGCCTCAACATACTTTTTGGAGGACATAATTCAACTCCTAAAAAGCAGTTTTTTTTTTAATGCTGTCAGTAATGTTCTACCACAGACATTGATCTTGAATATAGCCTGGGCTTGGGAAAGATATACCCATTTGAATGCACAGTTCCAAAGAATAGCAAAGAGAGATAAGAAAGACTTCCTCAATGATCAATGCAAAGAAACAGAGGAAAACAATAGAATGGGAAAGGCTAGAGATCTCTTCAAGAAAATTAGAGATACTAAGGGAACATTTCATGCAAAGATGGGCTCGATAAAGGACAGAAAAGGTATGGACCTAACAGAAGAAGAATATGTTAAGAAGGTGGCAAGAATACACGAAAGAACTGTATGAAAAAAGATCTTCATGACCCAGATAACCATGATGGTGTGATCACCCACCCAGAGCCAGACATGCTGGAATGCGAAATCAAGTGGGCTTTAGGAAGCATTACTACGAACAAGACTAGTGGAGGTGATGGAATTCCAGTTGAGCTATTTCAAATCCTGAAAGATGATGCTGTGAAACTGCTGCACTTAATATGCCAACAAATTTGGAAAACTCAGCAGTGGCCATAGCACTGGAAAAGGTCAGTTTTCATTCCAATCCCAAAGAAAGGCAATGCCAAAGAATGTTCAAACTACAATTGCACTCATCTCACATGCCAGCAAAGTAATGCTCAAATTCTCCAGGCCAGGCTTCAACAGTATGTGAACCATGAATTTCCAGATGTTCAAGCTGGATTTAGAAAATGCAGAGGAACCAGAGATCAAATTGCCAATATCTGCTGGATCGTCAAAAAAGCAAGAGAGTTCCAGAAAAACATCTACTTTTGATTTACTGACTACGCCAAAGCCTTTGACTGTGTGGATGATGACAAACTGTGGGAAATTCTTCAAGAGATGGGAATATCAGACCATCTGACCTGCCTCCTGAGAAATCTGTACACAGGTCAAGAAGCAACAGCTAGAACTGAACATGGAACAATAGACTGGTTCCAAATTGGGAAAGGGGTACTTCAAGGCTGTATCACCCTGCTTAATTAATTTATATGCAGAGTACATCATGAGAAATGCCAGGCTGGATGAAGCCCAAGCTGGAATCAAGATTGCTGGGAGAAATATTAATAACCTCACATATGCAGATTATGCCACACTTAAGGCAGAAAGTAAAGAATTAAAAAGCCTCTTGATGAAAGTAAAAGAAGAGAGTGAAAAAGTTGGCTTAATATTCAACATTCAGAAAACTAAGATCATGGCATCTGGTCCCATCACTCCATGGTAAATAGATGGGGAAATAAAGGAAACAGTGAGAGACTTTATTTTGAGGGGCTCCAAAATCACTGCAGATGGTGACTGCAGCCATGAAATTAAAAGATGCTTCCTCCTTGGAGGAAAAGTTATGACCAACCTGGACAGCATATTAAAAAATAGAGACATTACTTTACCAATAAAGTTCCATCTAGTTAAGGCTATGGTTTTTTCAGTAGTCATGTATAAGCTGCTGCTGCTGCTGCTAAGTTGCTTCAGTCATGTCTGACTCTGTGCAACCCTATGGATAGCAGCCCATCTGGNGGAAAAGTTATGACCAACCTGGACAGCATATTAAAAAATAGAGACATTACTTTACCAATAAAGTTCCATCTAGTTAAGGCTATGGTTTTTTCAGTAGTCATGTATAAGCTGCTGCTGCTGCTGCTAAGTTGCTTCAGTCATGTCTGACTCTGTGCAACCCTATGGATAGCAGCCCATCTGGCTCCTCTGTCCATGAGATTCTCTAGGCATGGATACTGGAGTGGGTTGCCATTTCCTTCTCCCAATGAAAGCTGAGCGCCGGACCTAACAGAAGCAGAAGATATTAAGAAGAGGTAGCAAGAATACACAGAAGAACTGTACAAAAAAGATCTTCACGACCCAGATAATCACAATGGTGTGATCACTCATCTAGAGCCAGACATCCTGGAATGTGAAGTCAAGTGCACCTTAGAAAGCATCACTACGAANTATATTTCATCAGAAAAACAAAAAGAAAAAAGGCACAGAAACACAGTCTAAAAGACAAATAGAACATGATGAAAAGAACTTTCATAAGTGTAATTGGAGCCTGAAAAGGAAAGGAGAGAGATGATGGGACAAAAGAGAAAGTCTCAGAATTTTCCAAAATAAAAGATATTAACACACTGACAAAACACTACAAATTCCAGCCAGTTCAGCTCAGTTCAGTTCCTTCACTCAGTCGTGTCCAACTCTTTGCAACTCCATGAACTATAGCACACCAGGCCTCCCTGTCCATCACCAACTCCCGGAGTTCACTCAAACTCATGTCCATCAAGTTGGTGATGCCATCAGCCATCTCATCCTCTGTCATCCCCTTCTCCTCCTGCCCCCAATCCCTCCCAGCATCAGAATCTTTTCCAGTGAGTCAACTCTTCACATGAGGTGGCCAGAGTACTGGAGTTTCAGCTTCAGCATCAGTCCTTCCAATGAACACCCAGGACTAATCTCCTTCAGAATGGACTGGTTGAATCTCCTTGCAGTCTAAGGGACTCTCAAGAGTCTTCTCCAGCACCACAGTTCAAAAGCATCAATTCTTCAGCACTCAGCTTTCTTCACAGTCCAACTCACACATCCATACATGACCACTGGAAAAACCATAGGCTTGACTAGACGGACCTTTGTTGGCAAAGTAAATTCCAACCAAGATCAATATAAATCAAATTATATTCATGAAGCTACTTTTAGAAAAAGATAAGGAAAGACTATCTTATAAACATAAAAAGAAAATATATGCAAGACTTTTAGGTGGGGCAACAATAGAATTATGGCAGACTTTTCAACAAAAACTATGAAGAAAAAAAAACTAGAATGATAGCTCTAACATACTGAAAGAAATCTATTGCCTACCTAGGTTTATGTACACAAGGAAAACAGATTTTGAAAATAAAGGCTAAACAGAGGCATTTTCAAACAAACAAGAAAACACTTAATGACATTGTAACCAGCAAGAACAAACTTTTAAAAAATAAAAATAAATTTTAAAAACTAAGGCAGAAAAAAAAAAGATCCCAGATGGAAACATGTTAATGAAGGAGGGAACACAGAGTACCAGAAAATATAACTATTCATAATTCCAAAGGAATATTATCTCTTTATAACAATAGTAATAATGTCTTTTGTAATTTACAATACATGTAGAACCAAAACAGCAACAATAGCATAAAGGTGGGCAACAGATAAATTAAGTTAGAGCATTATAAGACCTTGTCCATAAGTTAAACACATTAATTTAAGCTAGAAATTCATCACTCAATAGTGAACTTTGGAATTGCTAAAAAAATAAATAAATAATAGCAGAAAGCATAACTTCATGCTAATGGTGGAAATTAAATAATCTTCAAAATTATATGACTGATGAAAAAGAAGCCTGCAGATGAAAAAAAAGAACACACGGATAAACAGAAAACGAATAACAAGATGAAACACATAAGTCTAGATATATCTGTAATTACACAGAACAGAAGAAGAAGACACACTCCAATTAAAGAGCTAATATGATCAGGACAGATACAGCAAGTAAAATCTCACTATCTCAGCTTGTAAGAGACAGCAATATATCTTCAGGGTTGAAAGTAAAGGATTGGAAAATACATGCCATGTACTTGAAATCCCCCCAAAACTTGTTGCAGCTATAATAATATGCTGCTGCTGCTGCTAAATCACTTCAGTAGTGTCCACCTCTGTGAGACCCCATAGACAGCAGCCCACCGGAGACAACGTAAACTTCAAAGCATTAAGTATTACTAGAGGTAAAGAAAAAGATTCCATAATGATAAAAGCATCATTTCACAGAATATATAATAAATCTAAAACTACATGCAGCAATGTACATAGCTTCAAAATATTTAGAGCAAAAACTGACTGAACTACATGGAGAAATGAATAAATCCACATACTTGTTCACTTATAACTTTTCTAGTAATTAACAGAACAAGCAGATCAAGAATATTAGAAAATACATTACAGATGATTGAAAGTGAAAGTGACTCTATACAGTCTATGGAATTCTCCAGGCCAGAATACTGGAGTAGGTAGCCATTCCCTTCTCCAGGGGATCTTCCTGACTCAGGAATCAAACCAGGGTCTCCTGCATTGCAGATGAATTTTTTACCAGCTGAGCTACCAGGGAAGCCCTGTTAGAACAACGCACTTAGTGGGCTTAATCTAGTGGACATAACAAGCCACTGCATCCAACAATTTTAGAATATATGTTCTTTTAAAGTGTACTAACAAGGTTATCTACTAAAATAGGCCATAGAGGAAATCTCCAACATATTTCAAAGGAATTTGAATTGTTCAGAATATATTCTGACCTCAATTAAATTAACCTAGAAATCTACAAATGCTTGAAAATTAAGCAAAACACTTCTATATAATCCATGGATAAATGAAAAACATGTATCCCAATGGGAATTAGAAAATATTGTTAATTCATTGATAAAAATATAACACACCAGAACTTGAATGATGAAAGTAAAGGAGTGCTTACAGGAAACATATAGCCTTAAATTCACAAACTAGAAAGGAAAAAGGCTTAATATCTGCAATGTAAGTATCCAAAAAAAACCCTGAAAATTAAGCTAAAAGAAAGCACAGGTAGGTAGGAAAAAATATAAAGATGAAAGCAGAAAATACTAAAATAGAAAGCAAATATACAATAGAGAAAATCATCAAGGCAATGAAATGAATTTTTTAAAATATTAATAAAATTAGTAACTGCTTAAGGGACTAATCAAAAAAATATAAGGAACATATTACCAATATTAAAAACAATTAAGAAGCTATCACTACAGATCCAACAGATGTTTAAAACAATAAGAGGGGCTTCCCTGGTGACTCAGTGGTGAAGAATCCGCCTGCCAATGCAGGAGACGTGGGTTTGATCCCTGGTCTTGGAAGATCCCACATGGCGCAGAGCTACTAAGCCCATTTGCCAAAATTACTGGGCCTGTGCTCTATAGCTTGCAAGCTGCAACCATTGAAGTGCTGCAATTACCAAAGTCTGCCTGCTCTACAGCCCTTTCTTCGCAACAACAGAAGCCACCACAGTGAGAAGCCCATGCAGCAAAGAACATCCAGCACAGCCAAAAGTGAATAAATAAAATTATTTTAAAAAACAGTAAGATATTACTGTATGCAAATTTGTGATTTTAAATTTGAAAAATCAAATGAACACATTCTGTGAAAAACACAACTTATCAGAGCCAACACAAGAATTAGAAAATAAGAATATTCCTCAGTGCTCAGACACTCAGTCATGTCCAGCTCTTTCTGGCCCCATGGACTTAGCTCGCCAGGCTCTGCTGTCCATGAGATTTCCCAAGCAAGAATACTGGAGTGGGTTGCCATTTCCTCCTCCAAGGGATCCTCCCCGATCCAAGGATCGAACTCACGTTTCTTAAGTCTCCTGCATTGGCAGGCAGGTTCTTTACCACTAGCGCCACCTGGAAATCCCAGAAATTTCCCTATTTGCCTACAAAATTTAATCTAATTGTGCCAGTCATTTCTCAGCTCCAAATTCACTCTTCATTGCTTTGTTTGTAATACATTTCTTCCATGCAGACTGGAACAAAGCTGAGCTTATCACTTTAAAAAAGGGAAACACCCTTTCTCCCTGATTCCCAGGGTACTGTTCTGAGTTCTTCCCTATCTATGGTGCACATGGCCAGCAGCAGGCAGACACCTAGAGGCACTCACCTGCCAGCTTGCAAGCCCTGGCCCATAGTTCCCTGCCCATCAGCCTTCCATCTACCTGCATCCCGACAGGGGCTTCCTACTTCAAGTTTCCTTTATGGCAGCCTTGGCCAGCTGGCACTCAGCTAGAGGCTTTTAGTTTGCCATTTCGAAACCCATGATTCTCTGTCTGCCAAACCCAGTCCACCACCTGTGGACCAACTCTGCCCCAGGCAAATGTTCCTCCAGTATCCAGTGGGCTACAGCCATCTCTACTTCCACGGAATTTGAATCCTAGACTAAGAGAAGGAACACCTCACTCCAAGCTTGTTTCTGCCTTGGCTATTCTGCTTCAGTCCTAGGATCTTCTTTAGAGTTCTCTTTTATTCCTTCTTAATAGCTAAAACATTGTAAATAGTTGATAATTCTTTATTTTAAACTTTTTAAATTCAAATTATTATATGGTATCTGTCTCCTGTCTAGATCTTGATTGATGAACTGATTATTTTTAAAAATCTTCCCACAAAATAAATTCAGGGCCAGATGATTTCACCAGTGATTTTCTCCAAATATTGGGAGAAGAACAATATTGATCTTACACAAACTCTGCTGCTGCTGCTGCTGCTGCTGCTGCTGCTGCTGCTAAGTTGCTTCAGTTGTGCCTGACTCTGTGCGACCCCATAGAACGGCAGCCCACCAGGCTCCTCCATCCATGAGATTTTCCAGGCAAGAGTACTGGAGTGGGGTGCCATTGACACAAACTCTGACAGAGAATAAAAAATAAAGAGATAATACTTCCTAACTCATTATATGAGGCTTTTATAATGTTAACAACACAACTTGCCAAAACTACACAAGAAAGAAAAGGCCAATACTATTTCTCATCAACATAGATACAAAACACTTAGACATAAACTTGAAAATATAATATATCAATACTTTAAAATGACAATACATCATGATCAAGCTGGATTTATTCCTGAAATTCAAGCCTGGCTTAATATTTTAAAATCAATCAATAGAGTTTATGTTATAATAATAAAGGCTTAAAAACTTATGTCCATTTCAATAAATTCAGAAGTTCAACACTAATTCATGATTTTTTAAAAAATACTATTAGAATTATTAAGTAAATTTAGCAAGGCTATTGTAAATACAATACACCAAAATCAAATACATTTCTATATGCTAGCAACAAAACTGCATTCTTAAAGTATCATTTAAATTAACATAAAAATATCAAATATTGGGACAAATCTAATAAAAGATGTACCAAACCATACACACCATAAAACATTAGCAGTAGAAATTTAAAAAGAATAAATGGAGGAATACATATGTTTATGAATTGGAAGACAATATTGTAAAGATGTTGATTCCCACCCAAATTTATATTTGAAGCTATCTGATGTTTGATTTCTAGTTTCAATACAATTACAATAAAAATTCTATCAAGTTTTATAGAAATTAAGTTCATATAGAATACAAAGATCAAAAGGGGTGAAGATGATCTTGAAGAACAAAGTTGAAATACTTTTATCAGATATTCCAGTTTTATTATAAAGCCATAGTAACTAAAGCAGAGTAGCACTGGTACAAAGACCTACAAAGAGATCAAAGACAACAGGAGAGAATGTGCGCCACAGAGCCACACTTACACAGTCATGTGATTGATGACAAAGGACCTCTGCAATTCAGTGGGGAAGGGATTGTCTATTCAATAAATGGTGCTGGAGTAATTGAATATCCATATGGGAATAAAACGAACCTTGATCCATGCCTCAAACCAAACACAAAAATCAATTCCAGATGGATGATAGACCTAAAATGCAAAAGGAAAAGCAATAAAGCTTCTCAAAGATAACACAAGAGAATAACTTTCTAACCCGGGGGTAAGCAAAGATTTCTTAAACTGGACAACACACACACACACACACACACAATAGTAACCACAGAGAAAATAATTGCTGCATTAGACTTTAACAAAATTGTTTGCTTATCAAGAGTGCAAAGTAGGAGTATTATTTGTAAGACATATACCTAATAAGGACCTCTGATGACAACTGAAGCGAGGGGTGGGGTACCCACAGCATCTGTTAACAGTCTCCAAACTTAAGGGACACTTTTCATACCACATGAAAAGTGAGTAATGAGCATTCAACAGATAACAGTTCTAATAGTGTTTTCTAGGATAATTTCATCAAAGCCTAATCTTCTAAGGCTGATATATGAGAACCACCAAAAGCGAAAGTCACTGTCATGTCCAACTCTGCAACCCAATGGGCTACATAGTCCATGGAATTCTCCGGGTCAGAATACTGGAGTGGGTAGCCTTTCCCTTCTCCAGGGGATCTTCGCAACCCAGGGATCAAAATTCTTTACCAGCCAAGCCACAGGGAAGTGCAAGAACACTGGAGTGTGTAGCCTATCCCCTCTCCAGCAGATCCTCCTGACCCAGGGATTGAACTGGGGTCTCCTGCATTGCAGGCAGATTCTTTACCAGCTGAGCTACCAGGGAAGCCCCAACCAACACAATATCAAATTTCTAAGAGCTAGCATGGCTTGTTTTTGTTATTTGCTCCTTATCCACTTATCCATTTATGAAGGTAGCAAAGATTTATCTGAGGTTTTCCAATGAGTTCAGACCTGTTCTACATGCTAGAGGAACAAAACCAGATGGTACAGGACCTAGGCCCACAAGCTCAGTCAACAACTGCAGATGAGATGATAAGGGCTCTGACAGACAAATACACAGATGCTAGGGCAACCCAGAGAGGGAGCATGAAATCAGATGAGAGGGGTCAGAGAAGACTTCCAGGAAGAGTAGCTTCTCAAGCTGAGTTTTGAAAGACAAGTAGCAGTTAGCTAGATTCACATGGGAAATGAGTCATTGCTTGTAGACAGAGCAGTAGTGCCCAGAGCCGGGGGCATCAGCTGAGGTAATTAGTCATGTATGTCTTTTAGCAAAAGTAATGTTGATGGCAAAGGAAAGAAGGTGGCCAAGCCTAAAAGTGGGAGCATCTGCTGTGAGCCTTGTCTATTCCAGACACAAGAATTCGAAGACGACTTCAACACTGTCATGGCCCGTGAGGAACTGACTGCCCAGAGGATGAAGCAGGGAGGTAAAGAAATAAGAATGTAACAGGCCATGTAATAGTGGAAGGTACCAAGTGCCACTTGGGCACATCAAGTGATTCCTCAGGCTTTGACTGATTCCAACTCACTTGCCCCAACTTCAGCACTCTTGCGTGGCAAATCCCATGGATGGAGGAGCCTGGTAGGCTACAGTCCATGCGGTCGCTAAGAGTCGGACACGACTGAGTGACTTCACTTTCATGCATTGGAGAAGGAAGTGACAACCCACTCCAGTGTTCTTGCCTGGAGAATTCCAGGGATGGGGGGGCCTGGTGGGCTGCCGTCTATGGGGTCGCACAGAAGTGGACACGACTGAAGCGACTTAGCAGCAGCAGCAGCTCGCTTGCGTGCTAAGTCACTTCAGTCAGGTCCAACTCTTTGAGACCCTGTGGATGGTAACCCACCAGGCTCCTCTGTCTATGGAATTCTCCAGGCAAGAATACTGGAGGGGGTTGCCATGCCCCAGTCCAGGGTAAGACATTGGGTAAGATCCAGGGATCTTCCTGACCCAGGGATCAAACTTGTGTCTTCTGCAGCTCCTGTATTGAAAGGTGGATTCTTTACCAGTAATGCCACCTGGGAAGCCCTCCAGATCTCATAGGTAGTAGTAAGTACAACAAAGTCTTCAACTCATTATCTCTAGTTGGAGATGGATTTCTCAGACCTGTAAGTTGGTAACAATATGGAAAGAGCATACTTTACCCTTTTCTGTTTTTAGTTTTCGCTCCAGCCCAGTTACTAACACTTTAATAGAATAAAGAACCTTTGTCCCTATAGGAGTCATTGCAAGCGAGCTGCAATGAGAATTTTAAGATGACTAAATCCACACCAAAAATCTTTCATATTTACCTGAAGAGTGTGTAATTACAAAGAAAATACATACCTGGGGAACGAATAATTGGATCATAAAATCCATCAGATGTCATTTTAGTCATTTTGCCCAAGTGTCTGTTTGAAACGCTTCTGAGCGGTGTGACGTCAATATCTATTGAATGCCAACACTATGCAGGGATGCATAAATTAGCATCCATGAGAATTAATGGCACGTAAATATATCTGCGTTAAATATGTTTCAGATTTACTTGTTACGCATTCACTAAATGTATATAGGCTTTTTAAAGTTACGTTTCTGACTGAGTCTCTTTTAAAAACCACAAGATTTTTTTTCTTTTTTGAGATGGAGTGGAGCCCCACACGGGGACTGTGTATCTGGTGATGATAGCGGGCAGCTCAGATTACTACCACCACGACACCCAGACGAGAGCACAAAGAGACCCGGCTTGTTCTAGGCTGTTATGAATTAGAGGCCCCATTGTTAGTTCTCAGAGTATTTCTCAGGCAATTCCTTCACGCTGTTCTCTCTGAGGGTTGGTTCATCTGGAGTCGATGAAGGAAGAGCAATTTCAGAGCCAGACTCTGCAGTTCTCTACAGCCTCTCACAGGCCCCTGGGGGTCCAGGCACCATCGTGGGTGGCTCTTCCTCCTCGACCCAGAGAAGGCTGGAGTAATCCCTCTCCACACTGTACCCCACGTTCAGCCTTTCTTCCCTGAGGTTATGGGGGAATGTATTTTCCCACTTTTACTCAATAAAGGAGTAGCAATCATTTTTCAAGACGAGGATGCCAAGAAATTGAATATTTTTAATTAAACAACTGTAGAAAGGTAAAGAAAGAAAACCATCTTTGATTAATCACCTAACAATGCTCGCAGTCTTCATGGGGTACACTGGTGAGGCAGGGGTTGGTACTCCGTCTTGTATAGGAAGCAGAGGTACTTGAAACCACGGAAACCAGAGTGGAGAGCACGGACTCAAATCCTGGCTTTGGTGCTTCCCACATGTGTGACATTGGGCAAGTAACATATCCGTGACCCGTTTCCTTATTTAGGAAACAGAAAAAAAAAGTTTTATTTACTAAGATTATTGTAAGTATTAAATAAAATATCTTAAAAGCACCTAGAATAGTACTTGGCATAGTAAGCACCCAGCCAAGAGTTACAGTTATTATGTCATTTTATATAGGAGCAAACTGACAGTCAGTCATTCCAAAAGTTACAAATATGTTCAGGATAGAATTGGGATTTGAACCCAGATATTGCTGATTCACTCATTCATTAGTCTATTACCCATTATGAGCACTTTCCATTACCCATTATGAGTTGTGATTAGACTTATTATTGGAACACAGCTCACCATGGGCCTCTTGTCTTTCAGCACATCTTGCAAGTCAGGCACTAATTGCTCTTTGTTTTGAACTATCTATTTAAGGGCATAGCATGAAGCAAATGGGGCTTCCCAGGTGGCACTAGTGGTAAAGAACCCTCCTGCCAATGCAGGAGATGCAAGAGACACAGGTTCAATCCCTGGGTCAAGAAGATCCCCTGGAGGAGGAAATGGCAGCCTGATCCAGTATTCTTTGCCTGGAAAATTCCATAGACAGAGGAGCCTGGCGGGCTTCAGTCTATGGGACTACAAAGAGTTGGACACAACTAAGCAACTGACTGCATGAAGCAAATACTGTTGGAAGAGAGAGATAGTGCCCCCCTCAAAACACAAAGGGTAGACATGCTTATTGTCCACAATAAAAGATTAAGGATTCTTTCCTGTAATGCAACCTACTGCATACAGAGGCATCCATCTGGGCCCATCAGCACCTCCCCATGGGGTTTGGGGGCCAAGGAAACTGAGATACATGTACTGATGCCCATGTGGCTCCCTGGGCCATGGTATCTCTAACCCAGGGGTCTCATGGCTTCTGTCAGCATCCCATTATCACCTAATCGGCTAATGTGAGGGTCTATTTGGGCTGCTAAAACAAAATAGTAATACCACAAACTGGGTGGCTTATAAACAAGAGACATTTATTTCTCACATTCTGGAGGCTAGGAAATCAAGATCAAGGTGCCAGCATGGCCGTGCTCTGTTGAATGCCCTCTTCCTGATCCATGCATACGTGTGTGTGTGTGTGTGTGTGTGTGTGTGTGTGTTAGTCACTCACAAGGGATCAAACTCAGGTCTCCTGCATAGCAAGCGGACTCTACTGTCTGAGCCACCAGGGAAGCCCCTTCCTGGTCCATAGCTGGTGACTTCTTGCTGTGCCCTCATGTGGTAGAAGGGATGAGGGAATCTCTCAGGAGCCTCTATAATTAAGGGCACTAATCCCAATCAATGAGGGCTCTACCCTCATAACCTAAACATCAACCAAAGGCCCACCTCCTAATACCATCATCTTTAGAGGCTAGGATTTCAACATAAGAACTTGGAGGGAACACTTTCAGACCACAGTAGCAACTTGTTAGTTTACAAGCAGGGTACAATCTCAGCCAAGAATTCTCAGTTCTTGGCTTTATTGGTAATGAGAATGAGATGCCAACAGACACCTGGCTTTGCTTCTGGAAGAGGAAAAAGGGACCTGCAGGGCATGTTTGAAGATGTAAGAGGACTCCTTGAGATGGTATAGAATCCTCTCCCCAAAGTGATGGGCAACTGGGGAGTCACAGATGTCGATGGATGTTCATAGGATGAGGCTGGATTGAACAAGTACCCAAACAGTGACACGGCTTTTACTCACTGTCCTTCAGAGGAGAAAAAGAAGAAAGTTACCCCTACAGGAAAGTAGCAGCCCACAGCCCCAGACAAAAGACAATAGGCTGCAACTGCTGAGTATGGAGGCTTCCCCAGTGGCTCAGCAGTAAAGAATTTGCCTGCAATGCAGGAGACCCAGCTTTGATCCCTGGGTTGGGAAGATCTCCTGGAGGAGGGCACAGCAATCCACTTCAATATTCTTGCCTGGAAAATCCCATGGGCAGAGAAGCCTGGCCGGCTACAATCCATGGGGTTGCAAAGAAAGGGACACAACTGAAGCAACTAAGCATACATGCATGCCTGCTGAGCATGGGGCCCCAAAGCGGAAATGAGCAGTGTCAAAATGTGTAGATTAGGTGGACTGAGAGCATTAGAAGGTGTTTGGTTGACCTGGAAATGGTTGCAAGTGGCCACTGGAAAGTGAAAGTGAAGGCAAAGCCTTGCTTAGTGACCTATCTGGTCTCTGGACCCTCTCTCTATATATGTATGACCATAACTGCTTTAAAGAAAAATGATTTAAGGTGAGCACATCTGTGCACACTAGGGAGTTTCGGGGAAAGAGTAGAAATCTAGCTGTATGACACGGCTGGATACAGGCACTCAAGTCACTATTATACCTGGTCCCATGGGAGAAGCCAGGCCCCAAATTCAACTGATGAGATCTGAGCAAGGTTAACAGTGAACAAAAGAAGCTAAAGGGACCTTGAGTCTCAGTGACTCATGATTCTGCCTATTGGAGCCTCTGGTGAAGCGAAGTAGGTTCCACTAAGAGATGCCCTTGGGGTTCAGGACTTGTCATCCCTCCAACATGACTGCCAGCTACATCCTTTGGGAGAAGCAGCTTCTAGCTTGCTTCAGGGCTCTGGCTGAAACTGAACACCTGATTCACAGAGGGCTGTGACTTTCTGGTATTCCTGTTTTAGCATGGGTCAAGTAGAACTCAACAACTAACAAGGTGAAAAAGTAATATCCCATGTGTCAAAAAAGATGAAGCCAGCCTGGTCCAGCAGTACCTTGGCTTTACATGAATGAGTAGTAACCATCCCTTGTGAAGATTTTACCCCTCATTCCACCACCTGAAGCAAAGTCACTGGTTAAGGGGGCCCCTGCTTCACAGAGTTTTCCCTGATGGTGTCCACAGGGGCTGCTGGGGCTGTTCAACTTCAATGCCAGTTACACGAAAAAACTGGGATGTGGTTG
This sequence comes from Neotragus moschatus, assembly GCA_006410615.1. Classification (NCBI taxonomy): domain Eukaryota; kingdom Metazoa; phylum Chordata; class Mammalia; order Artiodactyla; family Bovidae; genus Neotragus; species Neotragus moschatus. The sequence goes on from SJYA01002918.1 coordinate 1,894,593, forward strand.
CTCTGCTCAATGGGTAGAATGCAAAACCATTCTCACATCTCTGGTCAGTACTCCCTTTGATGAACCAGATTATAATTTTCCTGACTCTTGGGCTGTTGCCAATAACTTAGCTATTTGCTCTGCCATTTGGAAAACTAGAGTCTGGCAGATTAAAGACACTGCTCTTTGGGGCCACGAAATGTGGAAACATATCATGGCTGCTAATCAAACCATCTGGGTCACTCCTATCACTGTCCACAGTAAGGGCCTCTGCTCTGCTGAGACTGTCTGGAATCGAGTTTGTGATTAGTCTGCAGTGTCCAGATTGCCACTGTTGTTACCTGGATCCATCATCTTCCCAGATACAGATACAGACCATCATGGACAGGACACAGAGGAAAGGACTCTGTTTCTGACTCATGAGCCACCGCTGCCTGCCCCACTCGTGACTCTAGCCAAGAGTTTCAACCTTTATCTTCCAGTGAGGAAGGCCACATTGCAGCCCTTGGAGCTAAAGTGTTCTGATTTTGGCTTTCTGGACCAATTCAGCCTGACAGTGATGAACCTTTTACCATAAAAATGACCCAGTTATAGGCTAATGGTCAAGATATTCAACAGACCTTCCATGGTCCCTACCATCCACAGATATATGGTATTGCTGAGACTTCAAAAGGCCTCCATCACCTCCTCCTGGTCCATACACATTCTTAAGGCAATTTGGTCAGTGAGTGTGGCTGTCCCAGAAAGGGATCATTTCTCTTGGCCTCATTCTAGGTAATAATTGGGTTATGGGGTTATATAAACCTATTTTGAAAATTCTGGACTCCACTTGACCATTTCTGGGCATGAAGCTTCTCCTTTTTCTCCTAACAGAAATCCCAGGACTGCCTGGATGCTCCACTCTCTGGATGGCAGCACAGCCAAAAAGGGACTAAGGGCCTCAAACTTGATTCTAGTGTAGCCACCAAAGCTGTCTCATTGGACCAATATGGTCACAGTGTGTAAGGATTCTGACCACTTGACTTGATTGAGTGCATTATTTGCCAAGTCACTCTCCAGTGGTCCACACGTGCCAAAATGGGGGAGATGGTGAGTCTAAGTTTTATTAAGAATGCCCTTGTGCCTCTCCCACTGGACCCCTCTGAATGAAATGCCTGGGTGTGAATAGGGGATAACAAAGTTGTCATTGTAGCTCTGGGAATGGGACACACTACTTTTGTGGCCATGGAAGGAGAATAATAGCCTTGGTACTTGAGGAGACAACATCTCAGAGTTCAGGAGGGATGAGAAATGAGGGACACTAACGATATTTGTCTTTCATAAACTCTTCTGGACCCTCCTTCATGAAGGAAAACACCCAGGTGCCACTCCCCTAAACTCATGCAACCAACTTCCAGGTTTGCCATCCTCCACCAGATGGCTCTACAAAGTCTAGCAAAATGGCAGAGGGCGACCCCAGTTCCTGCACCTCCCCTGTAAACACTGGAGGACTGGCATACTCATAGGAAGTTCACCAGAAACGAAAATGGTGTAAAAACGAGGGACAGATATTATTATAGGAAAACTCCCCATGGGTCTCTAATGTTTCTATACCTCTGGTGAGCAATGCACTAAATGTCTTCCTTTCAGACTATCATCCAAGGGTGTTTGCAAAGCAAAGAGCCTTGGAAGATAGAGACTGTGTCATCTCCCTCCAGAGCAACAGGCAGACTTGCTCAGTCATAGAAGATAAAGAGAGCACCTTCCTCTGGAGCAAAGGGACAGACATGCTTACTGTCCATTGTAAAAGATTCAGGTTCCCTATGCTCAGGAACCCTCTCCTGTGATATACCTGCTTTGGCCCATCTCCATCATTCCCATGGGACCTGGAAAACTGACACAGATATACTGATGGTCGTGCTGCTTGCCATTGGGTGAGAAATAAAGTCTGCTGTGTCTGACTCAGGAGCCTCATAACTTCAGTGAGAATCCAGGAAACTATGACAAGCTAACCTATTAGTTTGCAAGCAGGTAAAAGCTCAGATCTGTCTCATTCTTGGCAGTCATGAAATATGATTTTGGATAAATCTTACTCTCCAAAAACTGAAAGGAAAAAGAAAGATTAAAAATTGGGAAATTCTGTAACAATCAAAGTGTTTCTAAGATATACCTACAAAGCCATTTTCAATTTATCTGCACCTTTCCATTTTTCTTATTCATTTATTAGTTGATTCAAATGTTTATTGAATACTTCTTAAAAGCTAGATATTTGTTGTTGTTTAGTCACTACACCATATCTGACTCTTTTGTAACCCTGTGGACTGTAGCTCTCCAGGCTCCTCTATCCATGAGACTTCCCAGGCAATAATATTAGGGTGGGCTGCCAATTCCTTCTTCAGCAGCTAAACAACAACAACAAAGGTGATATAACAAAGTATAAAACCAACCAGATTCTTACCCACCAGTCGAGAAATCAGGCATCAGTGACATGGTATCAGGATCATGGAACACACTGGGAGGGAGGGGTGCTAAGGGAAAGAACAGCAGAGGGGACCCGCATGTAGCCTGGGAGGGCAAGAGAAGACCTCAGTGAGCAAAGGACAGTGAGCTGAGATGTGAAGACGTGTTGCAGTGAGTAGGGGACAGAGTAGGGATACGCCAGCCTCCTGCACAAAGACGCTGGTCGTGGAAGGCAGACTGGCAAGGAAGAACAGTGCAAGATGAAGGGAGGGACTGGGAGAGACCACGTCAGACACAGCCTCTAATCAATCATGAATGGCTTGTGACTTTACCCCAAGTACTGTGGGGGCTGTTAAAATATAAGTGCCCCCCCAAAGAATAAATTAAATAAAATATAAGTCCCATAGGAGATAGTGTAGAGTCTTATTTGTCTCATTCGCTACAATTTCCCAGCACCTGGAACACACACACATACGCAGCACACACACACACTCTTAGTCACACACACAGCACACACAACGCCCACACCACATACAACACACATGTGCTACACACACACATCACACACATATCAATTACACACACCACACATACATCACACATAAAACACACATGCTACACACAATACACATACATACAAGACACACATGCACCATACACACTGACACACCATGTACACACACAGCATACAGCATACACACATGTCTACACACACCACACATTACACACACACCACACACCACACACATACCACACACACGCTTTATAAAATCTTTTGTAGCTTTAAGGATCTATTCAACTTGAAAGATCACAGAAGACCATCAGATTCCACATGAAACAATTAAATATAATATGTTAATTGATGGTTGGAGTCTTTGGGGTAATAGCTAGTTATGTGCAGTTAGTGGCGCCGGCAAATAGATTGAAAGAGGAAAACTTTCTCTCAAGACAAAGAGAGTAATGGTAACTGAGACCACATGCGGTAAAACTTCCAGGCTCAGCAGAATAAACACCAGAGCATTCCTCCCCCAAGACTTTATTAAACTCTCTCCAGGCTGACTGCCCTCCTCCCTGCAGGACTCAGTGAGCTGGAGCCTCCCTGGCCATTGCAGACACTCTTACTCCTGTGAGGAAGGCAGGCATTGGGTGTGGGGCTGCGTGTGTGTCTGTGTGTGTGTGTGTATGCATGCACTCTGCCTGCCTCACATCCTGGGTGTATGTGGCATGTGTGTTATTTTGTGTGTGTGTGTATGTGTGTGTGTCTGTCTGTCTGTCTGTCTCTGTCTGTGTACAAGGGCACTCTGCCCGCCTCCCATCCTGGGAAAGAAGGAAGGCTCCCTCCTTGTGCTTAGGCAGCAGAAAGCCAAATGTGGGGGCAGGGCTGGGAGAGCAGGGCACACAGGTAAGAAAAGAGGCCAGCGCCCCTCAGGTCTCACAGTGTCTGCGCTCCTGGTGTCACATGCCGCGGCGTCCGGCGCGGCAGTTCCTAAAGCAGAAGTTGCGGGGGAACTGGCCAAGGTTATTTCGGTGCCACAGTGGTCTCGGTCTCCCAGCCCAGATGGCCAGGAATGCTACGAGGCAGAGAACTCCACTCCCGGTGGAGCACAGAGCACTTGGCACCGCTTAAATCATGACCACTCACGCCCGCTTGGACAGGTTGGCCTCCGCATCTGAAGGGCAAGGGGAAGGCAAGGGCCCTGGAGAGGGAGTTCTCACTGAGAGACAATGGAATGGCTGCTCTAATTCTTTCTTAGCCCTGCTGGGAATGCCCACAGCCCTGCAAGGGGCTGAGCAGGCAGGAACACGGGCAGAAAGCAAACAGGGCAAGGATTTCAAGATCTGCATCGTCGGTCCAAAAGAATAGTGCTGATGGAAATCGGCCACCAAGTGGTCATTCATTTTAAATGACTTCCATAAAAGGAAGATTAAAAAAAAAAAAAACTGTCTACAATTCTATTCAAACAGTTTAAAAAGAGAACTAAACTAACATATCCTTTTTCCTATGTTTCATGGCATGGAAAGAATATTTACATACATGGCTTTTTACATACCTTATTTCAAGGCTTTTGATAATTAGTTTAGCTGACAGGTTCACTCCCAATTCATTTAGAGAAAGTGGAGAATGGAATTACTACTAGTGCCTTTGAATTTGCCTTTGAGTGAAAATTGTTTTCATCATGTCTAAGATGTTGGACCAACATTCTGAATATGATCCTGACTACTTTTCAGGACCGAGACTGTGCTTTGTTCCTGCTCATACCCGGTCTTAATGCCTCCAACATAATACCCAGGCAACCTTAGCCAGTACAGGTGTCCGTTAGTCACTCAGTCACGTCTGACTCTTTGCAACCCCATGGACTGTACCCCATCAGGCTCCTCTGTCCATGGGGAGTCTCCAGGCAAGAATTCTGGAGTGGGTTTCCATTCCTTTCTCCAAGAGATCTTCCCGATCCAGGGATCGAACCCAGGTCTTCCACACTGCAAGCAGATTCTTTACCGATTGAGCCACCAAGGAAACTAATACAAGTAATGATCCCCAAATGATCCTCTTCCTTTCACCAAGGCTTCCACAGAACGGTTCTGCACTCAGATCCTACGCAGGACTCCCACACCCAGTAAAAGATCCAGAGGTCCAGTGAGTGGAGTATTACGGTCCTCACTGTGTGCACATCCTGATTTCGTAAGTGTCCAAATATTTTCAGAACTTAGTGGCTCTAGCTGACATCAAAAGTGAAGGGACACAGAGAACTCTGACAAAGAAATAAACAAGGGCAACTGTCAGCAGTTGTATGCTTGTCTTCTTTATCTGGGACCTGCCCTGCTCGGAACTTTGTCTTCAGCCCTCTTGACGAAAGTGATGAAGGTGAAGTCGCTCAGTCATGTCCGACTCTTTGCGACCCTATGGACTGTAGCCTATCAGGCTCCTCTGTCCATAGCATTTTCCAGGCAAGAATGCCGAAGTGGATTGCCATTTCCTATCAGGCTCCTCTGTCCATAGTATTTTCCAGGCAAGAGTGCCGAAGTGGATTGCCATTTCCTTCTCCAGGGGATCTTCCCGACCCAGGAATCGAACCCGGGTCTCCTGCAGTGCAGGCAGACGCTTTACCGTCTGAGCCACCAGGGAAGCCCTCTTACTTCACACTAGATGCCTGTGTGCTTGAGAGGCTTTCCCAACCCTTCTTGGTGGGATTGTAGATAGATGACAAACACACAGGATATCTGTCCTCTACTCAAGCAAGCTAAAAGGTTATTGGGCGTGTCTGATGGCTCATTTTACATGTCAAATGAACTAGACCCAGGGCATGTCCAGATATTTGATTAAACGTTATTTCTGGAAGTGTCTTGTTTCTGTGCAGGTGTTTCTGGGTGGGTCTAACGTTTGAATCAGTATGATGAATAAAGCCACTTTGCCTCCCAATGTGGGTGAGCCTTATGGAATCCTTTGAAGGCCTGAATAGAATAAAAGGCTGAGTTCAAAAGAAGTTTCTCTCTGCCTGACCATCTTTGAGCTGGGACACTGATCTTCTACCTCTGGACTTGGCCTTGGAGTAACGTACACCATCCATTCTCCTGGGTCCGGAATTCTCAGCCTCTGTAATTGTGTGAGCCTATTCCTTAAAAATAAGCCTGTTTCTTTCACCAACCAACTGACTCACACACACTATTGGTTGCTGATAACCCTGACTAATGCAATATGCTGCTGCTGCTGCTGCTGCTGCTAAGTCGCTTCAGTCGTGTCCGACTCTGTGCCATCCCATAGACAGCAGCCCACCAGGCTCCCCCTTCCCTGGGATTCTCCAGGCAAGAACACTGGAGTGGGTAACGCAACATGCTACTCAATTTTTTTGCAAAACAGCTTCACTAGCTTCCTCCGGACAAGTGGTACCAACTAAAATACCTATGAACAAACCCAGATGAGGACAGCAGTCAGAGAAAAGATGCTGACAAGGGGCTCCCGCCAACCTCCTCTCCAGCTGACTTCTGCTGTGTCGGACTGGGGGCACCATCAGGGCCAGATTTTTCCATTTCTTAAGAGAAATTAAAAATCTGGGTATTCTTGTCAGCGTTGGCAACTACTTCAAAAACTCTCAAAAGCCCATGTGAGCCAACCAGCCCGGTCTGTAGCCCAGATCTACTCACCAGCTGCCAGCGTGCAGTCTCTGCTTGAGGGAGGTGTGGGGAGGTTTTTCTGGATTGAAGGAGCGTGCGTGTTTACAAATATTTTCTTATTTCAAAACTTGGAGCTGCTGCTACAGCTGCTGCACAACAACATTAATTCGTACATTGATAGTTTATCTCAAGCTTCTATTCAGAGCAACTTCCCTGCATGTTTACATTATCCCAGGAGACCACTGAGGGAAACAAAAGAGAACCGGTATTCTAATCCCCATATCTATCTTCTAATGGAGTTAAAGATTCTCTAGATAGTGCGCCCTACAGAAAGGTGCTAGAAAGAGCTGCTCAATGCCAACTAAACTCCAGACCTTATACTCTTCCTCCCAAACATGAACTTCATGTTAATCATTCCTAATGCGTACGGTTTCTTCTGTCCTTCCACAGCACACTGACATTTGGTTGAAAATGGTATACGTGCTGGAGAGAGACATAAATATTAATTTTGGTAACACCCCTATGAATAGTTTACAACATATTTTTCCTTATTGCATGCATGTGCGCTATCTTGCTTCAGTCTTGTCCAACTCTCTGCAACCCCATAGACTGTAGCCTGCCAGGCTCCTTTGTCCATGGGATATTCCAGGCAAGAGTACTAGAGTGGGGTACTGTGCCCTCCTCTCGGGGATCTTCCCATTCAGGGATCAAACCCAAGTCTCTTAACATCTCCTGCATTGGCAGGCAAGTCCTTTACCACTAGTGCCACCTGGGAAACCCATTTTTCCTTACTACTCAGCTGTAAAAAAGAAGGAAATAATGCCATTTGCAGCAATGCAGATGGACCTGGAGATGATCTTACTTAAGTGGAGAAAGTTGGACAAAGACAAATACTTTATGATATCACTTATATGTAGAGTCCAAAATATGGCACAAACGAACCTACTTATGAAGCAGAAATAGACTCGCAGAGACAGCAATCAAACTTGTGGTTACCAAAGAGGAAAGGAGGTGGCAGAGGGACAAATTAGGAGTTTGGGATTAGCAGACACAAACTACTATATATATATATATACATATATATATAAAGAGAGAAAACAACCAGATTCTACCGTGGAGCACAAGGAATCCTGTAATAAACCACAGTGGAAAGAATATGAAAGAGAATGTGTGTGTGTGTGTGTGTGTGTGTGTGTGTGTGTGTGTGTGTGTATGTAGTGCTGGTTTAGTCACTAAATTGTGTCCAACTCTTTGTGACCTCATGAACTGTAGCCCACCAGGCTTCTCTGCCCATGGGATTCTCCAGGCAAGAATACTCAAATGGGTTGCCCTTTCCTTCTCCAGAGGATCTTCTCAACCCAGGAATTGAACCCAGGTCTCCTACATTGCAGGAAGATTCTTTACCGACTGAGTCACCAGAGAAGATACACACACACACACACACACACACACACACACTTATATGTATAAGTGAAGAACATTGCTGTACACCAGAAACTAACAGGACACTGTCAATCAACTATACTGTACTTCAATTTTTAAAAAACTTATTTTTCCTATACATTTGTTTGATCATTTTTTCACTTCAACCATAATACATTTTTTTTTCTTTTAAACTTAGCATTGCTGTTTAAAAATATCTTCATTCTTCTTCAGCTTCTGAAGAATCTCTTCTCCCATAAAGCTGTGCTTCCAGCACCCGGAGGATCTGGGCAAGGTAGAAAGGGATGCCCAGATGGCTCAAAGCTGTTTGTGATAGGGCCCTCCATTGTATTCAAATTAATGGCACCACATTAGCGTGGGATGCCCTTTGGTGCTCATTTGTTCCTGCGCTCCGGGGGTTAAAGGAGCCGCCTGCTCTCCAGATGTTCAGTAGCTCTTATAAATGAAAGATTAGCGATTTTTTGCTGCTGCTGCTATTTCCTCTATTCCCTTTTAAAGCTAGTATTTTCTTTAGGAACTTGCTTAGTGTCTGAGTCAGAAGAACCTCCTCCCTGAGGAGTACCAATCCATAGCACACAGAGAAGGCCACAACACAGAGGAGTGGACGTGGTCTGTGCTCACCTGCTGACTGCAACGCTCTCCCGGCCACTGACGTGTGCGTCCTGTGGTTGCATTCCACCCTCTGAAACGCCGATCACAGACACGTGATGTTTTCCTCATGCTAAAAACAAAAACCCAGACCAAAAAAAAAAAAAGAAAACTCTCACTCAATTTTTTTCAGCAAGGATATAAGAATATCTTTTGTTAGTGCCATGACAATAATATCAGCTTTGCAAATATGACTTAACTTCTCACTAAGCAAGAGGTGTAAGTGTCTGAAATATAGCTGCATAGAAGTCAAGCTGCCACCAACATTGTCTTCCCAGGAGAGAAATAGGAAAGGTACCCAAGGAGTCCAATAAATGAATGCCAGTTTAACATCAACCATGCTCATCTTTTGTGCACAGAGACACTCCCCCAACCCTGCTGTTCCAAGAGCTGTTCAAGCGTTGAATAAACAGAGTTCCAACAAGATGAAAATGGCTGCCTCTGCCGGGGTCCATCAAGCTGTTCTCTTGCAACAACTCAGGAAGGATTTCTCTACCCTTAGCAGAATTACCATAGCTCACATCTTCTCCCAATTCACTTCCAGTGCTCCTGTCCCCAAGCAGGGAAGAGACAGACCAAGGTAGAAAAGGAAAGCCTGGTGGACACCATTCATCTTGGTCCACCTCTTTAACAACAGAGATGAAAGCAGCTGAGAGGCTGAGGGGGAGTCACTGGCCCTCGGACGGGGCATCACTGATGGAATCTTTACTGAAGTCTGCACTCTTGCAAAGCCTGGAATACTCAGCAGGACCCTCCTCTGAGGTAGATAATATGAAGAAGCCTGGAGATCATAGTCACACTGCATGTCTTCATACAAACATAACCCAATCTCAAGGATGGAAGCCTTAGTCACAGACACATGAAATAACATTTCTGAAGAATGACTAGAGATTAATATTTAAAATGTACATGTAAGACTGAGATCGTCAAGGGTGCAGCTCTGAATGAATTGCTACAGCCACTGTAAGGAAGGAAAATCTCTTTCCTTCTACCCTTGTAATTTCAACAACTGGAGCCTGAGAATCAAACTGATAAAAGACAGATCAACAAGAGGGAAAAATGTGTGACTAGGTACTTACATGCACAAGTTTCACAAAGAAGTGAGACCCAAGGAGGCAGCCGGATGATGGAGACTGATACAGCATCCTTGGCTAAACAAAGGAAAAGAGGGTGGGCTTCTGGTGGAGGAGGCAAGTCATGGGTAAAGGAGGGAAGGAAATGTACAACAAAAATGGGTTATCTGTCTTGCAGATAATAGTCTCTCCGGTGATGAGTCGTCACCAAGAAGTAGCTCTCTGAGCCATCTTTATAAATGGAAATTTCCTTTACAAAAGAGGAAATTTAAACTTTATTTTTAGGCACTAAGGCACTCTTTGGGCTTCCCAGGTGGCTCAGTAGTAAAGAATCCGCCTGCCAAGGCAGGAGATACGAGTTCAATCCCTGGGTCAGGAAGATTCCCTGAAGAGGGGAATGGCAACCGGCTCCAGTATTCTTGCCTGGAGAATCCCATGGACAGAGGAGCCTGGCGGCCTACAGTCCATGGGGTCACGAAAAGTCAGACACAACTGAGCACACACGCATGCCAGGCACTATTTTATTGCATCTGCTGGTTCTCAATTGCTTTAAGCTCAAAATAATCCTCCCAAAGTAGCCTATCTTGGGCTGACCTATCCTGGTACCCTTCACTGCCAATGCCACTCAGGGTCAGGATGCTGCCTGGGGAGAGCCTTCTGACGGGAAGGCTTGAGCGTTCCTTGAAGTCACACTTATTGCAAGCCAGTGAGAGGGAAAGTTGCAAAAGTAGACAAGAGGAAGACCAGAGAGGAATTAAGAAAGTCCTAAAGGCACAGCAATTCAGGAGACAGGATGCTGAACCATGAGAAAGAAAGGAGGAAATACCTGGAGCAGAGTAAGGAGCCTCAGCTTCTCCGTCCCCTGCAAGGATCCTCAAGGCAAGGCTTACCATGGGAGAAATCTCCCACCAACCTTCTCTGGCATGGCTAGGGCTTGCCTGTGCCTGGCAGGTGGGCATTCCACTGATCTATCCAATGAAGTGGGTCGCAGAGGTCAAGCTGAAGGAGAAGATTTAGAGGAAACCAAGAGGAATTAATGTGATATAAACCAGAGAAGAAAAAGGCAGTGGTCAGTGATAGACCAGTAGATAAAAAATAAGGTGCCCCCTACAAAGGTCTCAGANCTGATCTATCCAATGAAGTGGGTCGCAGAGGTCAAGCTGAAGGAGAAGATTTAGAGGAAACCAAGAGGAATTAATGTGATATAAACCAGAGAAGAAAAAGGCAGTGGTCAGTGATAGACCAGTAGATAAAAAATAAGGTGCCCCCTACAAAGGTCTCAGAAAGAAGACTGCCTTCAATAGTCCAACTGCAAAAACAACCCATAATAGATAAAAACAAGGACAAGCAAACTCACTGTGAAGAAACAGAATTGCATCAAGTTAGCACAAGTGATTAAATATATGAGTAAGTTAAGTGTTAGTCACTCAGTCATATCCAACCCTTTGCAACCCCATGGACTGTAGCCTGCCAGGTTCCTCTGTCCATGGGATTCTCCAGGCAACTATACTGGAGTGGGTAGCCATTCCTTTCTCCAGGGGACCTTCCTGACTCAGGGACTGAGCCCAGGTCTCCTACATTGCAGGCAGTTTCTTTGCCATCTTTCTTTCCCATTCAGGCAAGCCTGAATATATGTATACTGTTATAGAAAGAATGTTTAAAGCAAAAGGAGATTGTCGGGAAGAGAAATCACAAGAGAGGTTAAGTCAGATTAGAATGGAATCAGTGCATTTGTATGATAATAAATCAGAACTCCAAGAACTAAGAGACCCAGGTCCAAGTTTGCCAGAGAATGAATGAGTCTTCACGGACAAATTGTGAGGGATCTGGCACCCCTTCAAGCCCCAGCATCCTTCACCCCAAAACCTGCCTCACACCTAGTACATTAAACCTGTGGCTTCCAGAAGTTGCCAAGGAGATAACACAGGCTTATCACTGACTGCAGAGATGTGGGTGCTGCTCTTCCCAAGGTCTCTCCTTGTTCTCCAGGTGGAAAAGCACATGCTGATATTCTGCTTCTCTTCTCAGTTCAGTTCAGTTCAGTTGCTCAATTGTGTCTGACTCTTTGCAACCCCGTGAGTCTCAGCACGCCAGGCCTCCCTGTCCATCACCAACTCCCGGAGTTCACTCAGACTCACGTCCATTGAGTCAGTGATGCCATCCAGCCATCTCATCCTCACTCATCCCCTTCTCCTCCTGCCCCCAATCCCTCCCAGCATCAGAGTCTTTTCCAAGAAAAGTGAAAAGCAAAGCAGAAAAGGAAAGATATAACCTCTGAATGCAGAATTCCAAAGAATAGCAAGAAGAGATAAGAAAGCCTTCCTCAGTGATCAATGCAAAGAAATAGAGGAAAACAACAGAATGGAAAGGACTGGAGATCTCTTCAAGAAAATTAGAGATACCAAGGGAACATTTCATGCAAAGATGGGCTCGATAAAGGATAGAAATGGTATGGGCCTAAAAGAAGCAGCAGGTATTAAGAAGAGATGGAAAGAATACACAGAAGAACTGTACAAAAAAGATCTTCAGGACCCAGATAATCACGATGGTGTGATCACTCACCTAGAGCCAGACATCCTGGAATGTGAAGTCAAGTGGGTCTTAGAAAGCATCACTAGGAACAAAGCTAGTGGAGGTGATGGAATTCCAGTTGAGCTATATCAAATCCTGAAAGATGATGCTGTGAAAGTGCTGCACCCAATATGCCAGCCAATTTGGAAAACTCAGCAGTGGAGCAGAGTAGGGAGCCTCAGCTTCTCTTCTCAGTTTTCATTAATGGAGAAGGAAGGAAATGATGGTCAGAATTCAGAGATGTCCAATCCAGGCCCTTTCACTTACTGCCAGGGAATGAATACTAGAGCATGTCAAAGGCCTAGTGTTCTCCTTTCCATCTGACAACCACGTAATCAACGTCACTAACACATCAGACTGGCACATCTCTTTTCAAGTACTTCCAAACCATGACCACCACCTTCCACTAGTAAAGGGAGTTTCACCTGACACTTGTCACTTGCTTCACTAGTAAACTGGTATAAATAATCAGAGGACTTCTCGGGTGGCTCAGGGGGTAAAGAATCTGCCTGAAATGCAGAAGACACAGGAGACACAGGTTTGATCCCTGGGTCGGGAAGATCTCCTGGAGAAGGGAATGGTATCCCACTCCAGTATTCTTGCCTGGAGAATCCTGTGGACAGAGGAGCCTGGCAGACTACAGTCCACAGCATCGCAAAGAGTCGGACACGACTGCACATGTATGTGTGAGTTGCTCAGTCGTGTCTGATTCTTTGCAAACCCATGGACAGTAGACTGACCACAGCACACATAAATAATCACATAATGAGAGCTGGTGCTTTATTTTCACTGTGGTCCTAGGATTCTTCTCCCTCTCAGTTCATCTTAGCAAGAAGTGGATTCAGCCCCTAGTTCACTTACAAATTTTGTAGCCAAATATGTTTGAGCATAGAAGTGCCAGGGAATTGACTTCCTTTCATTCTCTGTTGAGAAAAAAAAAAATGTAATGGAAGGGGAAGGAGGGAGAGAGGTGATGAAATACCCAGGTCAGCCTAAAGAGGCTTTGCTCTGCCAATGGTCCCAATCTCAAGAAGATGCTCCAGAGTAGAAGGAATTCATTTAACTCACCTGGCATATATGGCTTTACCCACCTGCTAAGTCACTTCAGTCGTGTCCGACTCCATGCGATCCCATAGACAGCAGCCCACCAGGCTCCCCCATCCCTAGGATTCTCCAGGCAAGAACACTGGAGTGGGTTGCCATTTCCTTCTCCAATGCGTGAAAGTGAAAAGTGAAAGTGAAGTTGCTCAGACGTGTCCGACTTGTAGTGACGCCATGGACGGCAGCCCACCAGGCTCCTCCATCCGTGGGATTTTCCAGGCAAGAGTACTGGAGTGGGGTGCCATTGCCTTCTCCATTTACCACCTACTAGACTCTAAATAGCTTCAGTCCTGCTGCTGCTGCTAAGTCGCTTCAGTCGTGTCCAACTCCGTGAGACCCCATAGACGGCAGCCCACCAGGCTCCCCCGTCCCTAGGATTCTCCAGGCAAGAACATTGGAGTGAGTTGCCATTTCCTTCTCCAATGCACGAAAATGAAAAGTGAAAGGGAAGTCGCTCAGTCGTGTCCGACTCTTAGCAACCCCATGGACTGCAGCCTACCAGGCTCCTCCATCCATGGGTTTTCCAGGCAAGAGTACTGGGTGCCGGTCATATTCCCAGAAGCAGTTATCACAGCTAAATGACCAAGGGAAGCACTGTCTTCCATCCTTCCACTGAGGTCCTGAGGCTTTGCCCACAGAAGGACACAAAAATGTCAAGCACACAAATGCCCTCAGTGGGACATGGAGATTCTACAGACATAGTTGAAGTAACCAAAAATAGAGGTTACCGATTCCATTTTAAAATTTCTGCCAATCATAATACTTACATATTTCAGATAAATGGCTTCTCACACATCATGATGATGAAACAGAGTTTATAAAGACAGAATAAGGACTAGTGGAAATCCCTTCCATGTTGGGTAGCAGCATGTTATGTGAGCCATCTCACTTTCCTTGCCCATCCCTATTCTCCCCTAGCTCCAGTAGGTCCTTCTATCATAAGACAATTAGCACCAGACATCGGCTAGGCATAGCAATTCAGCAAGTAGTTCAGACAGGTACAGAACCAGGATTGCTGGCAGAAATATCAATAACCTTAGATATGCAGATGACACCACCCTTATGGCAGAAAGTGAAGAGGAACTCAAGAGCCTCTTGATGAAAGTGAAAGAGGAGAGTGAAAAAGCTGCCTTGAGAGTGAAAAAGCTGCCTTAAAACTCAATATTCAAAAAAAACAAAGACCATGGCATCCAGTCCCATCACTTCATGAAAATAAATGGGGAAACAATGGAAATAAGTGACAGACTTTATCTTCTTGGGCTCCAAAACAACTACAGATGGTGACTTCAGTCTTGAAATTAAAAGATGCTTGCTCCTTGAAGGAAAAGCTATGACCAACCTGGACAGAATATTAAAAAACAGAGACATTACTTTGCCAACAAAAGTCCATCTAGTCAAAGCTATGCTTTTTCCAGTAGTCATGTATGGATGTGAGAGCTGGACCATAAAGAAGGCTGAGCATTGAAGAACTGATGCTTTTGAACTGTGGTGTTGGAGAAGACTCTTGAGAGTCCCTTGGACTGCAAAGAGATCAAATCAGCCAATCCTAAAGGAAATCAGTCCTGAATATTCATTGGAAGGACTAATGCTGAAACTCCAATACTTTGGCCACCTGATGTGAAGAACTGGCTCACTGGAAAAGACCCGGATGCTGGGATGATTGAAGGTGGGAGGAGAAGGGGACAACAGAGGATGAGATGGTTGGATGGCATCACCAACTCGCTGAACATGAGCTTGAGCAAGCTCAGGCAGATAGTGAAGGACAGGGAAGCCTGGCATGCTGCCTTNGTGAAGAACTGGCTCACTGGAAAAGACCCGGATGCTGGGATGATTGAAGGTGGGAGGAGAAGGGGACAACAGAGGATGAGATGGTTGGATGGCATCACCAACTCGCTGAACATGAGCTTGAGCAAGCTCAGGCAGATAGTGAAGGACAGGGAAGCCTGGCATGCTGCCTTCAGCGCATGGGGTTGCACAGAGTCGGACGTGACTGAGTGGCTAAACAACAACAAAGAACGTGAGTGTATTCACCCAGAAGAACACTTGGTATTGGTTTCCTTGATCTTATCCACAGAGAAGGAGAAGTGGGTGGAGGAGGAAAGGGGAAGGGGGGGAAGGGGATGTGGAAGAGGAAGGAGAAGGAGGAGGAGAAGGAGAAGAAAAAACCTGAGTACACATGAATGCACATTTCCCCCTCTATTCCTCTCTCTTTCCGCACAGATATAGAGGTATGAAGCCACGCCAATGACATTGGCAGTCATTTTGTGACCATGAGGGGAGTCAGTCTTAAGATGAAGTTGATAATGACCAGAAAGATAGAAAGAAATGGGTTCTCATTTATAGTATTGGACCATTGGAGAAACACTGAAGACTGTAAATACAGGAGCCAAAAAACTGAAACCATACTCACAGAAAACTAGTCAATCTAATCACACTAGGACCACACCATTGTCTAACTCAATGAAACTGAACCATGCCCGCAGGGCAACCCAAGATGGGCAAGTCATGGTGGAGAGGTCTGACAGAATGTGGTCCACTGGAGCAGGGAATGGCAAACCACTTNGCGTGCTGCGATTCATGGGGTTGCAAAGAGTCGGACACAACTGAGCAACTGAACTGAACTGAACTGAAAAAATTGAGGGTTTTGTCCCTTGGCACCAAAACCGTCTCTACTGATGCTCGAGACAAGTTAGAATACTGTGTATTTGGACCTAATATAAGAGGGGAACAATTTCATCCCTTCTGATGTCAGCGTCTCCTTTGAAGAGGGACAGAGGCAAAGAGGAGGGGACGGAAAATCATACCCGCCACCGCCCATCAGTGTCTTTCCAGCCCTGTCTCTTTTCATTAAGCTGAAGCAACAGCAGTGTGGTAATGGAGAGGGAAGGACCAGAATGGGATAGGGGGTGCCGGGGAAAGTGCCGACTGAGCTGCGTGAGCACCAGCCCTGGGCTGCCCCGGAGCTTTCCACATGGGCAAGAAGTGACTACATGAAGGGACTTCCTGGATTGTGTCCACTCTTCCTGGCCACATACTTAAAAGTATAAATATGAGTGTATAAAACTGGGCTTAACGTGTTTTCACAAATAAATGTGTCTTTAGCTCTGCTCTCTGTATAATCAGAAACTTCAAGCATCTGTTTCCCAAGAGAGAGCTCTGTCCTGCACATCCCGTGGACAAACTGGCCCATTTCAGCATCCTCCCTACCCAAATGCAGAGAAACACTGAGGGGCAGTCAAAACCACTGGGACTGCTGGCTCAGGCTTCACATGGTCGGGGCAAACAAGCCACCAACCAAGGAAGCAAAAACTTGATTTGCTTTAGTTCTCTGCCTTCCCATCACTCCAGTCAAATCTTCAAGCTACTATGCCTTTTGAATGCCTCCGAAGGACTTCAACTCTTGATTTTCCTTAACGATCACAAGTCCAGTCCCTTCAAACTCTGTCTTCATAAATACTACGACATTACTTTCCCTTTATTATAATCGACACCTCAGTAAACCCATCTTCAAACAAATTGGTTTTCTTTTACAGGCAGGACATGGGAAATCCATCTGTCACTTAGTGAAAGTAGAAACTCAGGCGATGCTTGTAAAACAGGGTGGCTCCCCAAAGGCAGGAAGAAATCCTGCAAAAAATGCCATTCAGGTGGACTGAGAGTCAGCCACCAAATTGGGAGACTCTAGGACAGACGGAGAAGGGAGAATGAGGAGGAGGGGGAGCAGAGAGGAAACTTGAGAAACAGGCAGGAAAGAGTCTCTCCGAAGGAGAGATGGAGAAATTATCACTTTTTTTCCCCACAATTGGCTGATCAGCCAGGACAGAGATTTGAATAGCTTCGAGCCATCCCTTTCATGCTCTCAGTTAAGTCACCTAAGGACTAAAAATGCAAGCTTCTTACCCTGTGGGAGGAAACTTGGCCTTGCCCTTTTTTCTGCCACTAGACAAAAAGTATGTGAAACTGTTATTGACATAGGAATTAAGTTATCATGATTTTGGAGAACTTTAAAATGGCCTAGGAGAATTCTCGATACTGAAAGTCTTGCTTTGCACTAATCCTCTCCATTTTCTTCCTTTATTGGCATTTTCTTGGCTTCTTCACCCCTGNAGACAAAAAGTATGTGAAACTGTTATTGACATAGGAATTAAGTTATCATGATTTTGGAGAACTTTAAAATGGCCTAGGAGAATTCTCGATACTGAAAGTCTTGCTTTGCACTAATCCTCTCCATTTTCTTCCTTTATTGGCATTTTCTTGGCTTCTTCACCCCTGCTCCTTCCCTCTGTTTCTTCTTTTCCCACCCTAAATATTGTAGATGACCTCCGGGCAGCACTCACGTCTCACTCCACTGTGCAAACTGCCCACGCCAAGCTGCCGCAAGACGGGCTCACAACAGGCACACACATACCACACACCCACATACCCACACCATACCAGCTATGCACACCACACACTTACACATACCACACCAGACAGGCACCATATGCTCTACATACATACATACCACAGTATATATACACACCACCATGTATACACACCACACACCACACACACACCACACCACATGTACACACCACACCACACACACAGACCTCACACATACACACACACCACACAAACATATACACACACTACCATGGACTGATACTGAAGCTGAAACTCCAATACTTTGGCCACCTGATGCGAAGAACTGACTCACTGGAGAAGACCCTGATCCTGGGAAAGATTGAAGGCAGGAGGAGAAGGGGACGACAGAGGATGAGATGGTTGGATGGCTTCACCGACTCGATGGACATGAGTTTGAGCAAGCTCCAGGAGTTGGTGATGGACAGGGATGCCTGGTGTGCTGTGGTCCATGAGGTTGCAACGATTTGGACATGACTTGGTGACCGAACTGACCATCTATACATACCACACATACACATACCACACACGGACACAAAGCACACACCATATCACATACACAAAAAACAGACACATCACATACACACACACACACACTGCACACACATATCTCACATACCACACACACAAACCATATCACATATACAGAAAAACATACACCACACATGCACACTACCAAATATACACACACCACATACAAACAAAAACACGTGCCTCGTACATACTGTATACACATGCACCACACCACATACGCACACAAAATCACATGTCTCATACATCCCTTATACAGGCATATCAGGCACGTACACACATATCCCACCCAGCCCCCACACACACACCTCTCCCTCTCTCTTGCCCTCAACCCAAAGCTGCAGCCCTGCACAGCAGCATGGTCTCTGGCTGATTCTTGGTGAGGGGGGCCAGGGAGCTTCCTACCAACCTGCCTCCCGCCCAGGCACAGGCTTGACAACCACCGAGCAGCTCCCTGCCTGGGTTCAAACTGTGTCCCAAGCTCTGTCCACAGGTGATCACCCTGCCTTATCCCACATACTCATCTCTGCCCCCCAAGAAGTGAGTGCTTATCTCTAACTCCTTCTTGCAGTAGAGAGAAGTGCAACTCCAGGAAGTAAGGCGCCTGCCAAGGTCGCAGAGCTGGCGAGCAGAAGCCAGCCTGTGTCCTCCAGAACACAAACCCTTTCCTTCCTGGTGCCCTTTGCCCGGTTCCCTGAGCAGGAACCATGCAGACCTCAAGGAAAGAGCTGAGTTGAGGGTATCTCAGAGTAGCAACCAACCTCCATAGAAACCATGAGACTCTGGGCATCCCTGCAGTGAACAAGTTTGTTCAGCTCACACCAGGGCCTGGCCATAGCCCTGAAGATTCACACCAGCCACCTCCATTGCACCCAAAGCCAGGTGTTCCCCGGGGGTGGGGTCCCCCGCCCTTCAACACTGCAGGAGGCTTCACGGCACAGGCTTGGAAACTCAGTACCCCAGAT
This sequence comes from Neotragus moschatus, assembly GCA_006410615.1. Lineage (NCBI taxonomy): Eukaryota > Metazoa > Chordata > Mammalia > Artiodactyla > Bovidae > Neotragus > Neotragus moschatus. The sequence goes on from SJYA01002918.1 coordinate 1,913,857, forward strand.
CCCTGTGAGCACAGGCTGGCCTGGTCCCCAAGACCTGATTACCTAGGGAGGCTAGAATAACAAGACCGCGGGTGTTTTCTCCCCAGCCCTCTTCTCTCCAAGTAAGGTCAAAATAAAGTTATTTCAGCCAAAACTTTCTTTAAAAAAAAAAAAAAAAGCTAAATGCCAAGCAATCCCGGCACTTTCAAGTAGCAGATGATTCTGCATGAATCCCCCGGGATGTCTCAGAAAGAGGCCAAGTGCTCGTCCACGGTTATCATTATGGCCCGCTCAGCACTCAAGTGGCAACACTTAAATTGACCAAGCATAAACTAAGACCTGCGCTCTGTCCCGAGAATCTCCCCCACCTGGATCAGAGCCAGCACCTGAGATGGGGGCACCGGAAATCCTGCCCTCCCCTCTTCTACGCATCTTCTAAAGAGGGAGCCATTTGGGGCTCGCCTTTCAACACAGACAAAATGGTCTTCTTTATCTGCAAAGGAGCCGCTCAGAGCAAGCAGACCGGCCACAGGATGTCACTGTTACTCCACACACTCAACGGCAAGCCAGCCTGTCTGTCTGGGGTTGGATCCAGATGGAACCCGGGCTCCCCTTGCCTCCTCTCTCACAGAGCTGTCATTCCTTCAGGTTTGCTCCACAAGCATGTCCCCTATAAAAGCCACGAGCCTCTCCCACTGTCTCCGAATCCGTATTGTTCTGTGTCAAAGGACGAAAGGCAGAGAAAGGGATGTGAGGAGAAGAAAAGGACCGCCGTGGTCCCTTCACATCACAGGTTCTCCGCAAGCTGCGCTTTGAACATTTATGACCTGGGATAAAAGCAATGACCTTTTCATATATTTTACAGAGTTTTATATGGATAAGAACATCTCGGCTATTTTCATTTTCTCAGATTTCTGGAAAGGATGTGGAATATTTAAGCAATTTTTACACTATCTTAACTTCTTCATGGGCTTCCCTGGTGGCTCAGATGATAAAGAATCTGCCTGCAATGCAGGAGACCTGGCTTCAATCCCTGGGTCAGGAAGATCCCCTGGAAGAAAGAATGGGTACCCACTCCAGTATTCTTGCCTGGAGAATCCCATAGGCAGAGGAGCCTGGCTACAGTCCATGTGGTCACAAAGAGTCAGACACGACTGAGCGACTAACACTTTACTCTTCACAGAGATGCTGCTTTGTATTCTACTCAAATAAGGCCAGTGCTCATTAAACACGTTTCCTTTTGCCCCAGCAAACCTGCCTCTGCCCACCACCAGCTCCTCCAACGTCTCATAGACTCACGGGCAAGCCAAGGGCCAAGAATGTGTATGCCGAAGCTGGCAAGCTAATGCCATCTCACTGCCTGCGTAACAAAGCTCTTATCAGGGAGCACACCAGGAGTCACTGCTGGAGCAGGGGAGCCACCTTCTATTCACGGCTGCCAGTTGTCCTTCCTTCTCTGTTACATACCCTCCGAGGGACACTTCGCTCTTCCTCCAAGTCCATCCCCTCCGCCATTTTCCACCGTTAGCCTCCATATTTATTTCAGGCAGCAGTTGGCATGAAAAAGTTGAAATTAAAACCTTAGACTAACACGGCCAGTAGGAGGGCACACTTTGCAGAGTGAAGGAAATAGTTAATACATGCATGTGTGCTAAGTCGTTTCAATCACGTCCAACTCTTCGTGACCCCATGGACTGTAGCCGGCCAGGCTCCTCTGTCCATGGGATTTCCCAGGCAAGAATACTGGAGTGGGTTGCCACTTCCTTCTCCAGGGGAGCTTCACAACCCGGGGATCAAACCCGTGTCTCTTGTACCTCCTGCTTTGGCAGGTGGTTTCTTTACCTCTAGCACCGCCTGAGAAGCGTGAGATGGTTAGTGATGCAACATAAAAGGTAAACACAGAATAAAAGTGTTTTGAGTCATAAAGAGAAAAAGACTTTTGCCTTAAAAAAGGGACTGCTTCATAACTTAGCCTGGAGGCAGTTTTCATATCGTTAAAGTCAGGGTTGTCAAAATCTCTCTGCCATGGGGCACCCCCACTTTAGCCATATCATAGCAGCGGAAAGAATGAAAACAAGTAAAGCAGGCTGCTTCTTGTGAGCCAGCATCTAAGAAAGGAAGTGTGATGCTGTTCCAGGATTTGTAAGAATCGGTGCAGTAGCTAGAAGGGAGAGCTACAGAAATACAGTTTGATGGAGGCTTTGTTAATTTCCACACTGCATTAAGTAGATCAATCTCAGCATGAAGGAACCATTACCCTGCCTTGAACTGGCCTGGACAGTGCAAGGTGTGGATGGACATGAGATACAGAAGGAAATCAACAGGCTAACGGGGAGCAAACAATGCACGAGGAGAACAAAGCCTGGGAGGGAGGCTGTAACTAAACCAGGCCTGAGAGTGTTGACCAGTCCCCACTGGTGATGGTTTAGAGGGAATGCCAGAATAAAATCAGCCTAATCATAGCAGTGTGTTGCTCAACCATACAGCAACTATTTTTTGAGCACCTACTTCGGTCAAGTGCCAAGACAATGTTGAACAAGGTAGCATATTTTCTGCTCTCAATGAGGGAATCAGGGAGACAGATAATCACACAGCCAGAAAGACACTGTGTTAGGGTCTGATTGTAATAAATAACTGGGCCAATCTTTATCCCTAGTTCCCCGGAAGACAACCTGTAAACCCTTGGGATTTCCCAGTGATAGGAATGTCTTTGTTATTTCTGCTGAGTCTCTCCAACCACACCTGAAAGTTTATGCTGACAGATGGCTAAGGATAGGGGCTGCCCAGGTACAGAAAGACCAAAGACATGATTGGAGTACTGGTGCCTGAACCCCAAGATACCAGCCTGACCTCTGGGGAGGGGAGGGGGGTTGGAGATTAAGTGCAACCACGTGCCAGAGATCAATCAGTCGTGCCTGGGTAATGATGCTTCAATTAAAACTCTGACACTGATGGTTGGGTGAGCCTCCCTGGTTGGCAATACTCTGCGTATTGTTACACACTGATGTGCCAGGAAGATAACACATCCCTGAAGACAACAGAAGCCTGGTGTTTGGAACCCTCCCAAACTTCTCCCCATGCGTCTCTCCGTTTGGCTGGTTAAGTACAGTGCTGTCAATGAGGTCTGTGAGTCTTTCCAGTGAATTGTCAAACCTACAGGAGTCCATGGGGACCCCCAAACTTGAGGCTGGTATCAAAAGTCTTGGGCAGAGCTGGCAATCTGGAAAGCTGTACTCAAATCTGCAAAGCTTGATCTAACTCTGGGTTGTTCAGTCACTAAGTCGTGTCTGACTCTTTGTGACCCCCAGGAACTGCAGCATGTCAGGGTTCCCTGTCCTTCACTCTCTCCTGGAATTTGCTCAAACTTATGTCCATGAGTGAAGCCATCCAACCATCTCATCCTCTCTCGCCCCCTTCTGGATAGGTTGTAGTAAAGACAATTTAGGGGCTTCCCTAGTGGCTCAGACAGTAAAGAATCTGCCTGCAATGAGGGAGACCTGGCTTCGATCCCTGGGTCAGGAAGATCCCCTGGAGGAGGGCATAGCAATCCCCTCCAGTACTCTTACCTAGAGAATTCCAAAGGACAGAGGAGCCGGGCAGGCTACAGTCAGTCCATGGAGTCGAAATGAGCGACCAAGCAAAGCACAGCACAGCACAGGCATGCAAAAGAGGCTCACATGATCCAGACCAGAGGCTGAGAAAGGCTTCAGGGCACACTTCCTAGAAAAATAACCTCTGACACTTGAATGGTTCAGCACTCGAACTCCAGGTAACTCTTAGAAAAAAGAGAGTTAATTGCATGGATAATATTTAGTTCTCAGCAAATCCCTGTCATTGTTTAAGTCCCACGATACAGAAATACTTCCAGTTTTGCTTAGGAAGTTCCCTGTCTCAGTTCTATCCAACCAACAACTGAAGTAGAATTTCCGGTTCTCAGGAAGCACTGCTGCTGCTGCTAAGTCGCTCCAGTCGTGTCCGACTCTGTGTGACTCCATAGACGGCAGCCCACCAGGCTCCCCCGTCCCTGGGATTCTCCAGGCAAGAACACTGTAGTGGGTTGCCGTTTCCTTCTCCAATGCAGGAAAGTGAAAAGTGAAGTCACTCAGTTGGGTCTGACTTTTAGCGACCCCATGGACTGCAGCCCACCAGGCTCCTCCGTCCATGGGATTCTCCAGGCAAGAGTCCTGGAATGGGGCGCTATTGCCTTCTCCACTCAGGAAGCACAGAGAAGACAAATGAGCAGCCACACCTCACAATGGTGCCATAAGGACCAGGGTTTTGTTAGGATGAGCTGTTGACTATGCTCATTGTCCAGCTGTACTGTACATTGTTCCTTTCATGGAAGGGAGATTTTACTAACCCTCTTTGCAAGGAGAATTTACAGTTCATAAGATGTATTTAAATTAAACAATAAGCTCTAAATGGAAGAGGTCAGGCTATTAATGTATTATTTAACAGTGTCCTCAATTACCTTTTTCTGAAGCTGTTATTTAGGATATGCTTCTTGAGTAAACGTGGAGAAGGAAATTGCAACCCACTCCAATATTCCTGCCTGGAGAATTCCATGGACAGAGGGGTCTGGCGGGCTACTGTCCAGGGGGTCGCAAAGAGTCTCGGACACAACTGAGTACAAGTAAATGCATATAATTTCTCCCTTCTATCCCTGTCAATCAAAATATACTGCCCTATTGAAACTGGTTTAAGAAAAATCTAAGCTGAAAATGACCGCTATTGTTAGGCAAATGTTGCCATAAACGACCTGAAATGCTTTCAGAATCTTTGAAAAATAGCACGAGTTTTCTCAAGGAGGGGAGGGGCAGACAGAGCAGCTAGTTTCAAGTGCACGGAAGTCTTCTTTCTTGCACGAAGATGGGCATCACCTCTTCACGGTGCCTCCAGATCACAGTCCCTTGACCTTGGACTCACAGAAGCTTTGGTGTGGGGAAATCAAAGCTGAGGGCAGTTGCTCCCTCGAAGCTGCAAAGCCAGAAGATTCCAAGCCCATATCAGAACTTGTATCTTCTAATCGCCAGTCCAGAATGTTCTATGGTTCAGTTGCTCAGTTGTGTCTGACTTGTTGAGACCCCATGGACTGCAGCACACCAGGCTTCCCCCTCTTCACCATCTCTCAGAATCTGCTCAAACTTATGTCCGTGGAGTCGGGGATGCCATCCAACCATCTCATCCTCTGCCACCCCCTTCTCCTTTTTCCTTCCATCTTTCCCAGCATTTGGGTCTTTCCCGATAAGTCGGCTCTTTGTATCAGGTGGCCAAAGTATCGGAGCTTCAGCTTCAACATCAGTCCTTCCAACGAATATTCAGGGTCGATTTCCTTTCAGATTCACTGGTTTGATCTCCTTGCTGTCCAACGGAATCTCAAGAGTCTTCTCTAGCACCACAGTTTGAAAGTATCAGTTCTTCAGCATTCAACCTTCCAGTGGTCCAACTCTCAAATCTATACCAGGGCAAACTGATTTTGAACTTTAAAAAAAAAAAATTTCGTCTGGGTTTGAATCCACTGAAGTTGGAGTTCAAATAACCCCAACCTTCTTTATATTTATCTGTGAAAGACTGTTTCACAGATAAACATTCAAGGTGTCCCAATAAAGAGTACATCAAGGTTCTGAACCCAGAGACTTGGGAGGTGAAAACGTCACCTACGGAGCTGGGAGAAGTGGCTGTGATTTCTTCCTGCAGACAAGTGGGCATTCCTGAGACTGAACCCCCAGACAGCACAGACCTGCAACACAAGGGTAGGGTCAGTGCTGTGAAATGTACAGGTAGGAAACCAACCAGAAATCCTACTCCCATAGGCAGTCTCGCTCCCAGGGGGAAAGGGAATAGAGTCTGGGCCACACAAACACCATTCTCCTTCCAGACCCACCAGAAAATTAAATCACTCCTTATTGGATCTGGAAGGAGAGAGAGGGGCAGAGAAAGCAGGCAGGAGTGTTACTGCTGGGGGGGGTCCCTCTACACAGAAGACACGCCAGGAGACCAGAAGCCGGGGGGCCGGGGAGGGCAGGGAGCAGCCCAGAGCTACAGTCTCCTAACCCGCCAGACAGTCACAAATATCTCAAACGACAAATTCTGACACAATGGCCGGTCACAAGGTAGGTCCTCCACCACAATAGCGATTACGAGAGAGCAGAGGGAGGAGACGGAAAGGGAGAGAGGGTTGGGGGAGAGAGGTGCATGCCAGTTTGGTGGGGAAGGTGGTGGACACCCCAGCCAGATCCCCTGGAACTGTGAGACTGGAGCGCGTGGGGTACACGAGGCAGGCAGCGTGGCGGGGACCCACATGGGACCGTGAAGATGGGATGCTATCGGGAACAGTGTGCGTCCGTAATGTGCAGGGGCTGGAGTCACTGTAACTCAGTGCTGTGCTGAATGAAGTGGAAGAAATGCTATTAAATCCGTGACTCCATGAGGTAATAATATTCCCAGCGAGCCCACGCCTACAGAAATACACCCAGCAAGCAGGCTTTCCAGGAGCCCCCTCTAAGTTATAACAAGCTGCCTATCTCCCGCTGCCAGGATGCGGAGAAAAAATGAAAACCAGTTACCAACTACATTATAAACTTAGTGACCTGCTTCACCTCCCTTGGTTTAGTGACGAGCTTGGCTGCCTTTTGGGCACGAAGAAAGAAACATAAGGCCAGGATTAAGTTTCCTGGCTTTTGAAGGCATCAAGAGTCAAAAATGCTTTCAGCTGGCAGTTCTCTCTGTTATTCAGTCAGCTTTGATGGATTTATTTTCTTTGCCCTACTTCATAGAAGTCACTGTGGCCAATTACCGCAATGATCATCGCCAGGGAGTTTTTGCATGGACACTAGGTGGCGCTGTCTTCCCAGCTGTTTCCCTTCTCTTTTCAAAAGTGCAGGCTGGTTTCATTAAACACCCCCTTAGAGCTTTCTAACTTGCAATAAGAGTGAGGAATTCAATGGTCAGAAAGGCACTTACTTACTTTCTCCAATCTGTGGGTCTCTGAGCCCCGAGAGAGTGGTAGAATCCTTTATACACTTCACACTCTCACAATTTTATTTCTCTCTGTGGCAAGTGAAGCAATTAGAAAGAAGCACCGTATTCAGATATTCATAGGCAGCGAATGGCAGTCTTATTCATTTTAGAACGTGGGCATGTTGACTCCTTTTACAAGCCTTTTCTTGCTGCAAATTACAAATGGCTTTTCAATTTTTTTTTTTTTTTTTATTCTGTAACAGTATTCTCCACTTGAGGACGTTTCTAGTTCTATTTATATACCAAGATCTCTTATACAGTTTGGAGTCTAATATCTTGGCCGAGAGACGGTTCTTGCAGCTCTGGAAGCATTTTCCTCTGGGATTTATGGAGACAGCAGCAGTTAGGCGGGGGCTGGGGTATCCCATCATGAAAAGAAGTGCTCCAGCCAAGTTAAGCCCCTTTGCTAAAGTCACACTAAGTCAAAGATAGGCCCCGGGCTTCCTGATTTCTGATGCAGTGTTTTCTTTATGACACTCCCCTGTCTCCTTGAGTCCCAAGATTGACACATACTTGGATTGACAATATACCTTACTTGTTGTTTGAACATTGTTGCTGGGATATCTGTAATTCTAGAGACATGGTGGCTTCTAAGCAGCATGTGTACATTTAAGAGAAAAGCAATATTCTAACTTCTGGCAAAACGTCAAGCATCAAGAATATCACTTACCAGAGCTGACTTTATAAGAGCGCTGCTAGGGGACCAGCAAGCTGCCTCATTCCAAACATCTGCCGTGGACCCTCCCAGGGCCAGGGAGCTGGGTGGCAGAGTCCCAGACTTTTCTCTGAAGTGCTCCCAATTCTTTCCTTCTCTCTCTGGAGAATCTTGCCTCCCAGAGCAGAATTATCAGAGCATGAGCTTATACTACCAGCTTCTGACCACAATATATTATGAGAGGAAAAAGGAAAACGCTCTTAAATTTTAAATCTGTTTTCCTTGGTATTTACAGATCTTCTGTGTGTGTGTGTGTCATGTCTGACTCTTTGCAACCTCGTGGACTGTAGCCCGCTAGGCTCCTCCATCCATGGAATTTTCCATGTAGAATACTGGAGTGGGCTGCCATTCCCTTCTCCAGGGCATCGTCCCAACCCAGGGATCAAATTCACGTCTCTTGCATCTCCTGCTTTGGCAAGTGGATTCTTTACCACTGCGCCACGTGGGAAGCCACACAGATTTTTGTGAAGCTAGTCAATTTTAGATTGGTTTGTATTTTGCATGGACTCTGGTCTTAGTTACTACAGGATTAACATGCTTCTTAAGGAAAGAGTGCACTCTGGTCTCTCATATTACTCTCCCCAGTTTCACGCAGAAACTGGGAGGCTGCACAGTCCTTTATCACAAAAAGCTACCTGGTTCCATCAGTTTGGGTTTTTCTGCCTTATGAGACACAGACTGCTCAGTTTCGATTACAGGTAAAATTTCAATATTTGGGGAGCTTTTTTTCCCCTTTACTTTAATTAAGGAAGCATCAAAGTCTGAGTTAATACCACTAGATACCAATTTTAAATCAATTAAGATTGAAATTTGAAGACTGCTGGGAGGAGAGAGATTGAGGAAGTTACCCATTTTCCAGAGATATGAAATAAAGTGAATATGAGTCATTTACTTACTCATTTATTCACAGTATGTGTATGGAACACTTCTTTTATTATGTAAGGAACATTTATAATATTATGCTTGCACATAAAGAACTGATTTGTCACGTTGATCTATACAGCAGAAATCAACACAATATTGTAAAGCAATTATCCTCCAATTAAGAATAAATTTATTAATAGAAAAAGAAAAAACAGAACTGATCTGGTCTTGAAGGGAGATAATGGTAATATCAGATCCACTCAGTCCATAAATATTTTGTGAATAAGTGAATGAATGAGTGAGTGGCATCTATATCATTTCAATTCACTTTTAGTTGATGTCATGGTACATACTCTGGCTAGAAAATGGTCCTCCACTATGGGTTCAAATGGCTTCCCTGGTAGCTCATATGGTAAAGATTCCACCTGCAGTGTGGGAGACCTGGGTTCAATCCCTGAGTTGGGAAGATTCCCTGAAAGAGGGCATGGCAATCCACTCCAGCATTCTTGCCTGGAGAATTCCATGGATGGAGGCACCTGGTGGGCTACAGTCCATGGGGTCAGTGCTTTCTTCCTGACGCAAGTTCTTTCATGACAAATACATACAGTATAATCCTCCGCTGATTACCAGCATCTCATCCTGGTAGCAGTCCAGCCTTTGAGGCCATAGTCTCAAAAGTTATGAAATCACGGGCAGGGTCATTGTATGAAAAGGGAATCAGGCCAGGCTAGGGCAGAATGAAGGCAAACTGGAGAGCAGAGCTTCTTTATCTGGAGAGGCTGCAGCTATGGCTGCCTTGGGGCAATGAGGCTGCATTGTGAGATCTTCAAATTAGGAAATTATTTTGGGGAGCACTTGGTCTCCGTAGCTGCTCACAGGTTTTTCTCTAGCTGCAGTGAGTGGGGGTTACTCTCTAGTTGTGGTGTGCAGGCTTCTCATTGCAGCAGCTTCTCTTGTTGCAGAGCATGGGCTCTAGGCAGAGGGGCTTCAGTAGTTGTGATACACTGGCTTTGATGCCCCTGTGGGATCTTCCTGGACGAGAGATTGAACCAGTGTACCCTGCACTGGCAGGTAGATTCTTAACCACTGGACCACAGGAGAAGCCCAGAAACATTTGAAAATTAAACATCCAGTTAATGTGTTCTCTGAACACACCAAACCTTCTAATGAGCTTGTGCAGAAGTCTGAACTAGAAAGGGGTGTGAGATATCACAGGGAAATGTTACCTAGATTGTAATCTTTCTACATGCTTTTTTATTGAAATTTTTTGAAAAGTGGTATTAACTTCTGAAAAGCATTTCTTATAGAAGAAAAAGGGATTTTTATTATCTTGAAAGCGAAAGTGAAAGTTGCTGAGTCCTGTCTGACTCTTTGCGACCCCATGGACTATACAGTTCATGGAAACCTTCAGGCCAGAATACAGGAGTGGGTAGCCTTTCCCTTCTCCAAGGGATCTTCCCAACCCAGGGATCGAAGCCAGGTTTCCCGAATTGCAGGCACATTCTTTACCAATTGAGCCACAAAAAGAGAAAGGGATTTTTATTATCTTAGCTGAATCTAATACAAGGCCTCAGGTAAATCAATACATTTATTATCAAAACAAAGCTTCAAAGGAATTTTAGGGTTCAGTTCAGTTCAGTTCAGTCGCTCAGTCATGTCCAACTCTTTGCGACCCCATGAATCGCAGCA
>SJYA01002919.1:0-31024 GCA_006410615.1 Neotragus moschatus
TCCTCTATTTCTTTGTATTGATCGCTGAAGGCTTTCTTATCTCTTCTTGCTATTCTTACCATATGACTGAGCAATTGTCAATCTTGGAATTTACTCCAAAGAGTTGAAATTATAGGTCCATACAAAACCCTGCACATGGATGTTTATAGCAGCTTTACTCATAACTGCCAAAACTTGGAAGCAACCAAAGTTCAGAAGATGAATGGATAAACTGTAGTACATCCAGACAAGAAAATATTTAGCACTAAAGAAAAATGAACAAGCCATGAAAAGACATGGAGTAACCGTAAAAGCATATTACTAAGTGAAAGAAGCCAGTCTGAAATGGCTATATTCTGTTTGATTCCAAGTATATAACATTCTGGAAAAAGCAAAATTATGGAGATTAAAAAAAAAGATCAGGAGTTGATGAGAGGGAGGGATGAACAGGCAGAACACAGAGGATTTTTAGGGCAATGAGACTATTCTGAATGACACTATAATGGTGGATACATGTCATTACACATTTGTCAAAACCCATAAAATGTACACACCAAAAATGAACCTTAATGTAAGCTATGTACTCTGATTGGTAATTCTGCATCATAGTAGACTCATCAGTATAACAAATGCACCACTCAGGTGCAGGATGCCGATAGTAAAAGAGGTTATGCATGTGTAGAGTCAGGAGTATAAGAACTTTAATTTCTGCTAAATTCTGTAGTGAACCTAAACTGCTCTAAAAAATACAGACTGTTTTAAAAATCTACTTCTTAACAATGTTTTTAGATATGAATATCCAGGAAATATGTTCTTAAAAAAATAAAAAAGTCCTCAGAATGACAGGAAGTTTTTAAAACTACATAGCTTTTGATGTGCACTTATTAATAAAACTGCTTTAAAAAATAAAATCTGGGTTTCCCGGTGGTCCTGTGGTTGAGAGTCCACCTTGCAATGCAGGAGACATGGGTTCAATCCCAAGTCTGGGAAGAGAGCACATGCCTCAGAGCAACTAAGCCCATCACCACAGCTCTGAGTCCACCAGCCCTAGAGATCCATCGCAGCAAGAGAAGCCAGCACCACAAGAAGCCTGCACAGAGCAACCCGAAGGCAACCTCGCAGAGCAGCCAAGACCCAGTGCAGCCAGAGATACATGAAGCAGCAGAACTGCAAAAAACACATAAAAAATGATATCTGAAATATGCTCACACCCAACATTTTAAATTGTCAAAAGACACTGAAATTAACATGAAGGGCTCCCACTAGCTAAATGTGAATCAATTCAAGCACCCACATAAAAATAGAAAAGATTTTTGAAGTACTGACTAAAAGAAAACTCCGTAAGTCTCCAAACTAACAAATAATGGAGAAGAAAAGTTCTTCCTTACAACAGAAATCAAATGAACGCAAAAGGACTAACTGGATTAAAAATTCACCATTTGGCAATCTTCCCACTAGAATAAAAAAAAAAGATCACAAGTGAACATTAAAACTAGTAGGTGAAAATTTGAGTATTAACAGGATATTTAAATAGTCTCTGAGTATTTCCCCAAAATCATAACTGGTTATGTCACAAAGCCAGCAGACACCTTAACTAATCAAAGTTAACCACACCAGAAAAAACATCATTTGCCTTTTGTTACATTGTTCTAAGAACAAAACTGTGTGGTATTCTTGCCAAAAAGTACATCCTCTGACTACAATCATGAGAAAACATCAGAAATGCCGTATTAAGCGACTTTCTACAAAATTGCATGAGTGTGCTAAGTCACTTCAGTCGTGTCCAATTCTTTGTGACCCAGTCCATCAAGCTCCTCTGTCCACAGGATTCTCCAGACAAGGATCCTGGAGTGGATTCTCATGCCCTTCTCCAGGGGATCTTCCTGACCCAAGGATCAAATATCCGCATCTCTTATGTCTCCTGCATTGGCAGGCAGGTTCTTTACCACTAGTGCCACTTGGGAAGCCCTAACTACAAAATTACTAATCCTATATTCTTCAAAAACGTATCATGAAAAACAAGGACTTTATTGTTCCAATTAAAGGAGCTTATAAAAAACAAGGCAATAGACTGCAACACATGATCTCAAGATTTTCTTTTGTCTTTATAAAGAACATTAACAGAACTGACAAAATTTAAGTAAGATTTATAGAATCTCATTCTTAAGAATTAAGTCACACTGTTAATTTCCTGACTTTGATACCTCTATTGTGGTTACACAGGAGAAAGCCAATACACACTGAAATATTTAGAGATTAAAGGATATCAAGCCTGCAATTTACTTTCAGACAGTTCTGGTGGTAAAACATATTTGTATTTATATATGTCCAGGTGCGTGCATGCTCAGTGGTGTCCTACTCTTTGTGACCCTGTGGACTATAGCCTACCAGGCTCCTCTGTCCATGGGATTTTCCAGGCAAGAATACTGGAGTGGGTTACCATTTCCTCCTCCAGGGAGTCTTCCTGATCCAGGGATCAAACTCACATCTCTTGTCTCCTGCTTTGGCAAGTAGAGTCTTTACCATTGAGCCACCTGGGAAGTCCATGAAACAGGTACACAACAGTCCCTTTATATGAGAGCAAATGTGGCCTCCTATATCCCAAATATTTCTTAAGAATTGTCAGTTCTTTCTACCGCTACCACCAAGTCTTAGTTCATTACTTCTCTCAACTACTTTATTATTTTAACTGGTCTTCCTCCCTTCATACTTCACATCTCCACCAAAGTAATCTGTTTAAAAAAAAAAATCTGGTGTTGCTATTCAGCAACTTTAAAAATGTCAACACCCCACTAAAGTTAAAAGTCTTAAAAAGAACATAAAAGATCCTTACAAACACAAACATATGTGTGCGTCAAAAATATCCAACAGTATTTTCCTTCATTGATTTACTGCCTTTCACCAAAGCATTATTAAGGGAAAATGTACTGTACTTTACTTTGGGAAGATGAGTTCCATCTTTCTGTATTTCATATAGAGAAGAATGCACTGCACTTCTCAGATGTGAGTTCATGTCCCTCTCCACCTGTTACTGAGTCGGGGATTTTGCCAAATCCTTAAGACCCAAGGGTCTTCACCTGAAAAAATTATGATGTCTTATCTGTCTTCACTTGGGGGCTAATACCAATAATCTCAAGATCTACATCCTATAAATAATATGAACAAATGTGAGTTTGAATTAATACATCTTTGATTTTATATGAAGCTTCAGATCACAGAACGTTTGTATTATTTCACTTCATCTTCAGAACCCTCGGGTACTTTCCAAACCCTCAGGTATAGAATCCCTCTGAGGTATAAGTATCTTCATTTTAATGACAATAAATCTGTGGCTTCAGGAAAGGTAAAATGAACTTGCCCACGGTTCAGGAACTTGCCCAAACTTCATGAAGTAAAGCCCAAATTCTCACTTCTATTTTTCCCAACTAATACACCACCTTGTTTGCCTTCCAGAGTTACAGAAACATTTTCCCAGAACGAAATGCGACTATTAGATTACAAGATGGACTGACTGTACAGTCACTGTGTCTGGCTACCACAAGGCACTGGCACTACCTCCAGAGCAAGTCCCCAGGGCAGAGTTTTTCTCCAGATTACCCTACCTTGCCCCTCTTCCAAGCCACCACCAAGTCTCACGTGGATTACTACATAACCTCCCCACTAATCTTGTTGCTTCTCTTCTAGCCACCATCCTCACATAGAAGCCAGATGGATCCCTTAGGAACGTCAACCAGGTTACCACATAAGGTCTTAAACCCTACTCACTCAGAATAAAATTAAGATTTCCCCAGTCTTTCTTGCAAATCTTTACATAAAAGCGGATTTCATTCTGTTTCTTTTACAAGCAAGCTCAGTCTCTCCATAGGAGTTTTCTAGGAGCAATCTCCTCTGCCTCAAATTCTCTTTCCCTAGATTTTCATACAGCCAGTTCTTGTCATCAAAAACTAGATTTACATATGACCTCCTCAAAAATCTTCCCTCCCCACACTGATGTCATCCTCCACCACATTACCCTACTTTCATTACATTACTGGCAGAGCACTTATCACCACCTGGGTTTGGTTTGGGTATTTGGTGGTTTGCTTCTGTTTTTTCCTTGTTTGCTCTCTCTATATACTAGAATGTAAATAGAGATTTTAAACTTAATACAACATATAGCCTCATCATATCCCCTTCCCACACAGAGGCAACCCTTCCTTCTTCCTGCCTGTAAAGACGATCCACACTGGAGAGGATCATTTCTCCTTTCTATTTTCCAGCTCCTCGACAATACTAGCTCTAAGGGAAAATGAGGAGTAGGGACTGGAGAAGAGTAAGGCACTCACATCCAGGTGTTAGGATCGATACTCCAACCTCTACTACAGGCTTAAGCCATACTATTCCCTCTGCAGGTCCTTATATGTGACATGGAATTGTCATGTCTCCACCCCTTCACTATACATGGTTGCTTCTGCACACAATGCTCTCCCATCCCGCTGTAGGTGTGTACAGAGGTATATATATATATATATATACACACATACACACATCTAGAAACCTTCTTCAAAGCCTAGCTTAACTGTGTCCACTCCTGTGCAATCCTTCTTGATGTAATCATAATCTTGTGCTAAATTAGTTTAGTCCTTTCTTTACTACTTCACAGTACTTTGTTTAGTGGATTAAGGTTTGTTTCAAACAATCAACTGTGAAAAAAAAACAACTCGTTTTTATGTCTCTATAAACAGAGCTTGCTATAAAACAGCCACTCCCTGATCATTTAGTCAACAAGAAGCAATTCACTATTCTACTGATATCAAAGGACAGTATTTCAAACAAATATTAGTCAAAAACTCTGCAAATTGCTATCATTCTCACGTTTAAAAACAAACTTTAGTGTCATTAAATACCAAAAAATGAAGTTAATTACCCATCCCAATCAGAAAAGGATTTAAAAGTGACCTGTTAAAAGTTACAGAAATGATGTCTTGCCCTCAGAATTCTAATCACAAGGATACTGCTGCAACCCTCAGCAGAACTCCATTTCTCCATCTGCAATGTCAGGATAATTTCTTCAGACACCCAGGGAATGCTGTCTTGCAATAATCAATTTTAGTTGAAAATAATTATGTTACTAAAGCTAACTGAATTTCAGCAAATGATGCTGGGACTACTAGACAGCCATCTGCAAAAGAGTAAAGTTGGATTTCTGCTGCTGCTGCTGCTAAGTCGCTTGTTGTGTCCAACTCTGTGCGACCCCCTATACGGCAGCCCACCAGGCTCCCCTGTCCCTGGGACTCTCCAGGCAAGAACACTGGGGTGGGCTGCCATTTCCTTCTCCAATGCATGAAAATGAAAAGTGAAAGTGAGGTCGCTCAGTTGTGTCTGACTCTTCGCGACCCCATGGACTGCAGTCCACCAGGCTTTTCCATCCATGGGATTTTCCAGGCATCTCTATCTCATACTATATACAAAACTCAAAATTATCAGAGCTAAATGTAACAGCAAAAACTGTAAAATTTGTAGAAGAAATGCAAATCTTCTTGACCTTGGATTAGACAATGGCTTCTTAGAGATAACACCAAAAGCATAAGTGATAAAATAAAATAGATAAACTGGACATCAAAGTTAAAATCTTTGTACTTCAAAGAACACCACCGAGAAAGTCAAGAGATAACCTATGGAATGAGAGAGAGTATTTGCAAACCACTTGCAAATCATCTGACTTCTATCCAGAATATATAAAGAACTCTCACAATCCAACAATAAAGAAAAATAATCCAATTGAAAAATGGGCAAAGGACCGTGACAGACATTTCTCTAAAACTTCACAAATGACCAATAAGCAAGTGAAAACATACTCAATACCATCAGCCATCAGAGAAATCTAAGTAAAAAATAGGAGACGCCACTTTACTCAGATGGCTATAATAAAAAAGACAACGAGTGTTAATGAGCATGTAGAGACATAGAATCCTCATAATACATTGCTGGAAGAGAACAGTCACAAAGCCCTTCAAAGGTTAAGCACTGAATCACCATGAAGTGAAGTGAAGTGGCTCAGTCGGGTCCGACTCTTTGCAACCCCATGTACTGTAGCCTACCAGTCTCCTCCATCCATGGGATTTTCCAGGCAAGAGTACTGACTGGAGTGAATTGCCATTATATAACCCAGCAATTCCACTCCTAGGTATATACCGAAGAAAAATGAAAACTTATGTCCCCACAAAAGCTTGTACACAATGTTCATAGCAGCATATTTCATAAAAGCCAAAACATAGAAAAAATCTAAATGTCCCTCAAAGAATAGAAAAATATAAACAAAATGTGATATACACCCATATATGGAATATTCATTATTCAGCCATAAAAAGGAATGAAGTACTAATATATGCTACAACATGGATAAACATTAACATCAAGCTAAGTGAACAAAGCCAGACACAAAAGGTCATACCCAGAAAGTTCCAAAAAGCAAAACTTGAATTTACACACACTGACAACTACTTACATAGCATTTATATTATATTAGGCTTTATAAGTAATCTAAAGATGACTTAAAGTGTATAGAAGGATGTCCATAAACCTACGGACCTAGACAAACCTAAAATACTTAGTTATTTCATGTAAAGGAACTGGGTACCCCTGGATTTTGATATCTGAGGGGGATCCTGGAACAAATCCCCCATGGATACTGAGAGACAACTATATTGTATGTTTCCTTCATGTCAAATAAATGGGCAGAAAATGAAAACAGTAACAGACTTTATTTTCTTGGGCTCTAAAATCACTGCAGATAGCAACTGCAGCAACCAAATTAAAAGACCTTTGCTCCTTGGAAGAAAAACCATGACAGATCTAGACAGCATATTAAAAATCAAAGACATCACTTTGCAGACAAAGGTCCGTATAGTCAAGGCTATGTTTCTTCCAGTAGTCATTTACAATGTGAGAGTTGGCCCATAAAAAGGCTGAGCACCAAAGATTGATGCTTTCGAACTGTGGTGCTGGAGAAGACTCTTGTACATCAAGGAAATCAAATAAGTCAATCCTAAAGGAAATCAACCCTGAATATTCATTGGAAGGAAGGACTGATGCTGATGTTCCAATACTTCGGCCACCTGATACAACTGACTAGTTGCAAAAGACTGATGCTGGGGAAGACTGAGGTAAGAAGAGAAGGGGACAACAGTGGGTGAGATGGTCAGATGGCATCATCGACTCAGTGCACATGAGTTTGAGCAAACTCTGACAGGGAAACCTGGCATGCTGTAGTCCATGGGGTTCCAAAGAGTCGGACATGACTGAGAGACTGAACAACAATCGATTTATACAGAACAGGCAAATCCACACAGAAAGTAGATTTCCAGTTGCCAGGAACTGGGGCAAAGGGAGATGACTGCAAATGAGTACAGGGTCTCTTTGGAGGGTGAGAGAAATGTTGTGAATAGTGGTGATGGTTATGTAACTTTGTGAATACACTAAAAACTAATGAAATGAATACTTTAAAAGGGTGAACTTTATGTTATATGAACTAAACTTATTTAGTTATATGAACTAAGTTTATTTAAGCTGTTTAAGACTTTAAAATTTGGACCACTGTTGGCGTCTTTATTGAATTTGTTACAATACTGCCTGTTTTACGTTTTCGTTTTTTGGCCACAAGGCATATAGGATTTTAGCTCCCTGACCAGGGATCGATCCTAGACTCCGTGCATTGGAAAGCTAAGTCTTAACCTCTGGCCCGCCAGCGAATACCCTAAGTTGAAATTTTTTTAAATTAAAAAACATCTGGAGATGTGCAACTGATTTCCAACAATGCTTTTATCCATTTGAATAGTTTTTACTTATGTAAATTCAATCCACATAAAAATCTGACTTGCCAAACAATACAAAATAAAAAACCAAAGTTGCGTTGTGTTGCTTGAGAGGGAGTGGGGCAGTCTGCCCTCAATAAATTAACTATAAAAATAAAGGAAATCAGTGTTTTCATTATTGAAAAGTTCATTAGGCACCTGAAAAATTATTAACTGTATGTTCAATTTACCTAACCAACCTCATATTTTAAAATTCCAACTAATGACTCCTGTCAAACCAAAATACCAGAGAGCAAAGAATGCTTACTGATCCTGACTTCTCAAGTGGTGAAATTACTGATGTAATTCTATGAAAGTCCCTTTTATAAATGCAAGTAGCCTAAGTAAAAATGCTTAGCGTTTCTGGAAAGTTAACAGACTAATTTTAGCTTCAACTATGCTAAAAAGGTTTCCGAAGCTTAAAAAAAGTTTTTATGTAAACTAGTTTCTAAAAACCAATCAATTTTAAGGGGGGAAAAAAGTATTTTGATGAACTAGAGGAAGAGCACAAGTTTCCATATAGATGCAATGGATAAATCAAGATGATTTACTGCTAGGAGACTCTGTATCCACAAACCATCAGGCCTCCCACTCACACACACAACACAACATGAACACACACACCTATTTTCCAACTGCATCAGCAACCACCCATGTACCGCATAATTACATGTATTATCCTTGGTAAACAAAACTACTATGGACCAGTTTGTTTCTGTTTTCCTTCCAACAGTGTTGACAGGTAGCAGTGAATCACATTCTCCTGAGCCTCACCTGCCTCATGATCAGTGACACATGCGCCCAACAGCTGAAGTTAAAGATGCAAACTGAGATGACAGATGAACTTCCCGTCCCCGGACGCTAAACGCTACCTGTAAACTTCCCTGATGGCTCAGCGGTAAAGAATCCGCCTGCGATGCAGCTGACACAGGTTCAATCCCTGGATCAGAAAGATCCTCTGGAGAAGGAAACGGTAATCCACTCCAGCATTCTTGGCTGAGAAATCTCATGGACAGAGAAGCCTGGTAGACTACAATCCATGGGGTCACAAAAAGTGGGACACGACTTAGCAACTCAACATCAACAACAGTACAAATATGGAACGACCAACTCTTAATGTTACTGGTGCCAAATTCAAACCCAAGTAACTGGCCCAGACTCGAAGATGAAATAAACCACAGACCTGTAGTACTTATTTTTATTTTAATAACACAATGATTATCAAAATGTTAAGCATCCTCTATAGAAAGAATTATGCTGATAATGTTGCTTAGTCTCTAAACCGTGTCCGACTTTGGGTGACCCCATGGATTGCAGCCTGCCACCAGGCTCCTCCGTCCATGGGATTCCCCAGGCAAGAATACTGACATGGGTTGCCATTTCCTTCTCCAGGGGATCGTCCCAACCCAGGGATCAAACTTGTATCTCCTGCTTGGCAGACAGATTTTTTTTTTTTTTAAACCACTGAGCCACTTAGATATAAACATACTGGCAAAAAGAAAATTTTTAGAGATTGTCATAGTTTCCAATGGACTGCAGGACACCAGACTTTCCTGGCATGCTGCAGTCCATGGGGTCGCAGAGTCAAATACTACTGAACCAATAGTTTCCAGTATTTTGCCTCATAAATCAAAGTTCCAGCAACTCCAATACTTAGAGAAGTACAAACTTCATATTCTAGAACATCTCTAAACCAAAAACACTTTGTCAGACCATGTATCAATATTTTCAGAGCGTAATATATGGTACATAGATGTAGTGCTTAGGGTTCATATCCAATCCTCAAAGATCTTAAAAATCTAATTGGGAAGTAGAATAAAAAGATAAATTGAAATCCAGGCCAGCATATTCTAAGAAGGAGAAAAAAAAAGCGAGGAAAACAGTCTCTCACTGCAGAGGTGAGATTAGACCTCTTGAGGTTGAAGTAGTCAAGAAGGCTTCTCAAGGCCAGAATAAAGGGAATATCCACGAACACAAGAAGAGGGTTTCAAACAGAAAGAAAAGCACAAAGAAAGGCCAAGAGGAGCGACTTCAAAGGAACAACAAACAAGTTAGTTAGGCTGGAACTAAAGATTCACAAAGGCAAGAAATAAGAGTTAAGATTGAAGAATGGATCAGGGCCAGATTATAGAGAAACCTGAAAACCACACTGAAGAGTTAAAACCTTACTTTGCATGTAACAGGGAGTCTCTGCAAGTTTTTACGTTGTGATGTGAGAAGGTGAATGTTAACATGCGCAAGATATTATTTACTCAAAGCATTAGTGAAGCACAAATACTCCAGGTGAAACATATCACCGGGAGAAAAACGTACTCAAAGTCCAGGTACAAGAGCTTATTTGGGGGGAAGGAGAGAAGTGAGCAGCAGTGCACAAATACTGACACTGACCCAAGTTAAACAAAAAGCCTCAGAGGTCGACTTTTGCAATCCCCATTTGTTTAAAGGTTCCACCTATTATAAAAGCAAGCTAAGTGTAAAAGCACACTGAACAGCGCTCACTGTATCAATTACACACAAGAGGCAATTTACCTCAAATATCCTACACCTGGGTCATGAGTTCCAAACCTATGCTAACTCTCAGATTTTAAATGTAATATGCCAAAACCTTTATCAGTGTAGAGAACTGAATCAAGGCCACAAGCTTTAAAATACTGTGAAAGAGTTCATCATACTAACCCAAGCACATTTCAAAAGTAAATAAATGGGTGTCTCAATGCTCCCAACCATTAACAAAAGNACCAACATTTCTCTTTGAAAATATTTCAGAGCCTCTGAGAAACTCCAGCTTCTCCTGCCTGAATCTCCACTACAAGTTCCCAAGAACCACAGGAGCAGGTGTTTTTGTTTAGTTTGAGTTGTAATTCATTTTATTAAGGAAAAGGGCTATTGTTTGAGTAAGCTTATTAACTCTTCATACAGTTTAGCAAACAAAGTCCATGTGCCGAGAAATAACAAGCACACCAAGATGAGTAAGACATAGTCTATGTTTGAGGAAACTACAGCACAGGAGCGAGGACAAGACAAAAATAACCATAATTATGATAGGCGGTAGATGTGCTAAGTAAATTCAAATAAAAATCATCTTGTAATTGAGAGGAAGAGCAATTCCAAAAATGACTCTATGTTGAAGCAGAAAAGGCATCTGATACCAAGCCAGGCGTTCTCAGCTCCGGCTACACATGAGGATCTTTTCAAAACACGCATATCTGGGGACCACCCAGAGCTACTGACACCATCCCCAGCTGGAGCGCTTGCCCTGGCTGTGTGTTAAACATACTTCCCAGGTGAATATCATGTGCAGCCAAATATTGATATTGTACCAGCCCCACAGTTTGCAGATGTGGAAACTAATGCCTAGAGATTTTAAGTGACTTACCAAAAGCCAGACCATCTAAGTCTAAAATTAGAACATAAAGCTCTTGATTCCCCAGTCAAATCTCCTTTCCACTGCACCACATACAAGTAAAAAGGATGTCAGCAAAGGCAGCAGACAACACTGTCACAAAGACAGTGTTTGGCACAAAGATTAAATTATCATTCTCCTTACATATATTTCTGAGAACTATTTCATTTGGGAATAAAAAAAATCCTTTTTTTTTTTGGAAAAAAGTTATTTTTCTTAGAACCTTTTTACTAAAGCGTAGGGAGAGACATTATAGTTTTGCTGACAACTAGCTTGTTTGAAGTTTTATTTCAGGTGTTTTTCAAACTATCTACAGAAGATATGGCTTCCCTGGTGGCTCTGTCAGTAAAGAATCTGCCTGCGATGCAGGAGACTGGGGTTCCATCCCTGGGTTGGGAAGATCCCCTAGAGAAGGAAATGGCCACCCACTCCAGTGTTCTTGCCTGGGAAATCCCATGGACAGAGGGGCCTGGTGGGCTACAGTCCATGGGGTCACAAGAGTCAGACAGGAGTTAGTGACTAAACCACTACCACAGAAGATAAAATTCTATTTTACTTTTCCTATGAAGGTCTTGAATGCCAAACCGTAGCTCTGTACTTAATTCCTTTACTGGTAGAAAACCATGGAAAGGTTTGGAGCAGACAGGTGCCAGTTCTTAGAAGTTAACCTGGAATACCTGTGAGACCAACCAATGTAGAACCAGAAACAGGGACAGAGAAACCGATTAAGAGTCAAAGACCTAAAACCTGTGGGAATGGAAAGCAGGGGGCAAACATGAAATAGGGTGACCGTAGAAGGTTCCACAGAGAAGGCAATGGCACCCCGCTCCAGTACTCTTGCCTGGAAAATCCCATGGACGGAGAAGCCTGGTTGGCTGCAGTCCATGGGGTCGCTAGGAGTCGGACACGACTGAGCGACTTCACTTCCCCTTTTCACTTTCATGCACTGGAGAAGGAAATGGCAACCCACTCCAGTGTTCTTGCCTGGAGAATCCCAGGGATGGCGGAGCCTGGTGGGCTGCCATCTATGGGGTCGCACAGAGTCAGACACGACTGAACCGACTTAGCAGCAACAGCAGCAGAAGGTTCCAGATTTGCTAGCCTTTGAATCTGCAGTAGACAAGAGAATTGAAAGTCAGGGATAAAACTCAGGAGAGGAACCAGATAAGAGGTGATAGTGACCACTGGACCGAGTGTGTTGAGCTGCTAGGCTCAGAAGGAGATGTGCAGTGCAGGGGAAATGTTGAAAGCATGGTAGACTGGACCTGGAGAGAAACATTAGGGAGGCATCTATGCAGAAGTTACCCTTGAAGCCGCAGGAGCAGGGAAGAAACAGAGAAACTCCCATAGGAAGAGAAAAAGATGCGTCTAAAAGACAGGCGATAAAGAGTTATTCTGAAAGCCCGGGGGTGGCAAACCTCAAGAACACGAAGACAAACAGCCAAATTCCGCAGACTTAGGAGTTAGAACAGAGGAAAGGTCACTGGATTTGACAAAAAAAAAGAGCCTCAGTGACCTTCCAGAGAACAATACTCAGTAGGATGGTGGGGATAGAAGCCAGATTTCAAAAGCTACAGACATGTGTGGGCCTTGAAGCAGCGAGTATACACCAGTCTAGGATGTTTGGCAATGAGGGGAAGGCAGAGGATAAAAAACAGACACAGGGAGGAACAAGAATGATGGAACGATTTTGTTAACTTTTACATAATTTTTTGTTTCGTTGTTGTTTTGGCCACACCACATGGCACGTGGGATCTTAGTTCCCCAACTGGGAATCGAACCTGTACCTACCTAGGTAGAAGCACAGAGTCCTAACCACCGGACCACAGGGAAGTCCTCTTTTGCTTTTGTTGGTTTCTTGGCCACCTCAAGTCACCTTACTTGTGGCCCTCAGGCTCAGTAGTTGTGATGCTCAGGCCTAGTTGCCCCACGATAGGTTGGATCTTAGTTGCCCAACCCGGGATCAAACCCATGTCCCCTGCATTGCAAGGCAGATTCTTAACCACGGGACCACCAAGGAAGTCCCACATAATTTTTTGTTTTTTAATGAGCAAATCTGAGCACTTTTTAAGCAGAGGGGACAGAATTGGAGCGTTGGAAGCAGGGGAAGGATGAAAATCCAGGAGGACGATAACCCAGAGCAGACTGATATTTCTTAGCTAGGGGACAGGGAGGGAGCAATTTCCTTCCCACAAACAAGATAAAAGGAAGATGTGAGATATACAGTTGCAGAGAAATTCAGATGGGAGAGCTGGGGAGGGTCACACTTCCTACCCTTTCTCCTCCTGGGGCAGGTCACCAGCTGGGGCTGGGCTGGGAGCTGGGGGAGAAAAGAGGGACTTTGGGACAACAGTTGTGGGGAAGCAAACCAAGGAGAGAGAAATAGAAAAGCAAAAGGAATCACGTTTTCCAAAACGGTTCAGCTGCCCAGAGTCAGGCCTAGAACAGGGGGGTGAGAAGGAAGACAGCAGAGACAACTAGAGACGGGCCTTTCCAAATGTGGGACACTTTGTTGAAGGCACTTTGTTGAAGGAGATGATGAGAGGTTCAACTTGCTCAAGGACTGTGTGGGGGTTGCTGTGCTCTTTTGAAGCAAGTTGTCCAAAATTGGTGAGCTACCCTCCAAAGAAGTGTTAGAAACTTCAATCGTTACGAGAACAAAATCTCAGCTGTGTTGCAGAAGATGTCAGTTCTATAAACTGCAAAATAGCTTCTACTTACTGTACCTGACTATATATGATCCCTCAGTGGAAAATCCCTTTTGCAGCAGAGAACGCAAGATCATGACGTTGCCCGATCCATTCTCATGCCATAAATGCCACTGCTTTGTGGAATATACACTCCCCCTGTGACTCCCCCAGAATGCCAACCCAACTGCAAACCTGCCTGGGAAAAATCTGTCATGAAACCACAGAGTATGGCTGTTAAGGCATGAGACAGCACACAGCCTGCTTGACTCTTCCACGTCCTGGCCTGTGCTAGGATGAGTCTGGTCAGATCTGTAGGAATTTATGCTCACAGTAACAAGTTCACCCTACATCTAGACTAAGACATTGTCATAAAACTTCAGCTACTAGATATCCCTATAATATATGGGGATATATTATATCCCTATAATATATAGATATCCCTAGGGATATCCCTAGATATCCCAGGTGGCGCTAGTGGTAAAGAATCCACCTGCCAGTGCAGGAGGCCCAAGAGATGTGAGTTTGATCCCTGGGTCAGGAAGATCCCCTGGAGGAGGGCATGGCAACTCACTCCAGTGTTGTTGCCTGGAGAATCCCATGGACAGAGGAACTTGACGGGTTACAGTCCTTGGAGTCGCAGAGTGGGACACAAGTGAGCAACTTAGCAGGCATGCACACATCCCTATAAAGTAGACACTGAATTATAAGAGAATTATTGAAATTGCATGAAGTTTGTTTAGGAAGTTTGGAGACATCGACTACCTGAACAACTTCGTTTGTTATTCTCTGGACCCAGACAAGTTTTGTAAGAGGCAACAATATGAGGTTGAAAGAACGTGGACTTTGGAGCCATGCAGACCTGAGTTTAAATTCTGCTCAACCTGGAGAGTCCCTTGGACAGCAAGGAGATCAAACCAATCAATCCTAAAGGAAGTCAACCCTGAATCTTCATTGGAAGGACCAATGCTGAAGCCGAAATTCCAGTACTTTGGCCACCTGATACGAAGAGCCAACTCATTGGAAAAGACCCTGAAGTGAAAAGATGGAAGGCAGGAGGAGGAGGTGGCGACTGAGGATGAGGTGGTTGGATGGCATCATCGACTCAGTGGACATGAGTTTGAGCAGACTCTGGGAGACGGTGAGAGACAGGGAAACCTGGCGTGCTGCAGTCCATAGTGTTGCAAAGAGAGGGACACGACTGAGCAACTGAACACAACTGCCACTTAGCCAGCCTCTGAGTGCCAGTTTCCTCATCTGAAAAATATAGGGTAAAATTTCTCTAGCAGTTAACTGAAGATTCACTGAGATAAGAGGGGACTTGTCCTGGCATAATCATAAATGATAAAAAAAAATCATAAATTTTTTTTTAGAAAATACATCTTTATTTCTACTAACCTTTAATTGAAATGTAGCATTTACATCCGTTATCAACATAGTCAACAAACCACAGAAGTATCAACAGACCTGGTGACTTTGCCAATAATAGAAATCACAGATTTTTTAGGACACATTACAGCCATTCAGTTCATTTCAATACAGTTCAGTCGCTCGGTCATGTCCAACTTTTTGTGACGCCATGGACTGCAGCACACCAGGCTTCTCTGTCCATCACTGACTCCCAGAGCTTGCTCAAACTCATGTCCATAAAATCGGTGATGCCATCCAACCATGTCATCCTCTGTCGTCCCCTTCTCCTCTTGCCTTCAGTCTTTCCCAGCATCAGGGTCTTTTCCAATGAGTCAGTTCTTCACATCAGATGGCCAGAGCATTAGACCTTCAGCTTCAACATTAGCCCTTCAAATGAATATCCAGGACTGATTTCCTTTAGGATTGACTGGTTTGATCTTCTTGCAGTCCAAGGAATTCTCAAGAGTCTTCTCCAACACCACAGCTCAAAAACATCATTTCATCTGTGCTCAGCTTTCTTTATAGTCCAACTCTCACATCCATCCATGACTCCTGGAAAAACCATAGCTTTCACTAGACAGACCTTGACTAGACGGACCTTTACAGTAGCTATCTCAAAGCATGGCTTATCCTCATCATGACTACAAAAATCATGGTGGCTGCTAGACCTGCCACTAACTTGTTATCTAATGTGTTATTTTGAAAGTACTTAAATGAATATTGTGTATGTGCTCAGTTCTCAGCCAGATTTACATATTTTAAAATATTTTGAGGCCTATATTTCAATATAATTGGTCTCCTTATAATTTCATTTATTTTATGCACTTGAAAAATTATTCCAAAGTGACCATGACACACACACACACACAAAGATTGAGACCCTGATCTAATTAGCAGAATGTTGCATTTTGTTTATTTCTCAGACAAAAAGACAAACTTCATGTAAAATAATCTGATTACTAACGTTGCAATACAGAGCACAGGGGAGCAAGCAATGCAATTATCTTGGAAAAGAGGATTGAGAAATACAGGGTGTGTTTTGCAGGTAGATATGTTTAGCTGAGCAAGTAGAAAAGAGAAAAAGTGGCAGGAGAAGATGGGAAAGACAGGTGACTCTGCAAGGGATCGGGTGTGTCTCAGGAAACCCTTAAAAAGTGAAAAGCAGATCTGACAGCCAGTCAGCCTCAAATACGCTTTAAGCCTCTTCCCGTGTGAACAACATCAAGGAGGATATTTACTCCATTTATTGTTTCTATAAACAAATGTCTTCTCATTTTTGTGCTGACAAACTGACACGTCCACCACCCCCATCACACACACACACACACACACACACGCACACACACACGCGCACACACACATACACACACACACACTCTCACACCCAGGCCAAAAAGCATTCTGATCTAGAATCTAATCCTTTGCTACGTGTCTTATATATCATGATCATGGAATTGAAAATATTCTGCCATTTTGCCAAACGCTAAAATGATAAGTAACCTACAAAGTTAGGAATGCCACAATACTTTTCATTCCTTTCCTTCCAATCATTTCAGAGACCACATAGTCTAAAAATATTTCAAAATATTTAAAAGCACTCATGATGTCATTCAAGTATTTCACAAGTTAATTAGGATGATTCATTCAAATGACTTCATTTGCTTCAAAAACAGTATGTAAATTCAAACTGTGGACCAAAGGGAGTAGTCCTTGTGGCAGCTTCAGACCTGAGATGAAACTATTACATTCACAATATTTTATTACCTACAATGTGGAAGATTTATAGTAGCTATAAATTTAAAATATGCAGGTGAAATGTGAAGAGGGGGCTGATCAGACAGAAATGTTGTTTTATGGCCAACACCATATTATTTGGTTGTTCCATATACGGAGTAAAGCATGAATTATGTAATTAATGAACTCAGTGACTGCCAGGATTCATACATTATCTGGAGCTTGAACAGAAGGTATCATCTCTGTATTTTATATATTTTGACTCTTTGATTGTAATGTATGTACTAATGAATCCTGAGCACTTCCAATAGCCCTTGGTACCTACAGGTGCTCGAGAAAGATGTATTGAATGAATTCGCTTTCTTGATTTTTATATTTCAGGATCTTTTCAACCATCATTATTCTACTTCAATAACCTAACACATGTAAATTTTGTACAAGAACTTAGAATAGTCTGATACTTTCTTTCGTTTCTTTTTCTTTTAGTTTGTAATTTATATATCTTGTGAAGAATTTTAAATGTCAAGTGTTATAAATGAATGCCGATGAAAATCATATCTAACACTTGCATTAACTTTTGCATTTAGCAGTCTTTAAAAAGAAAATAAGATGTATCTTCTGAAATTTTTCCAAGACTTGACAGGCTTTGGAGCCACGGATACCTTGAAATTATAAGAGAAAATCCTCTGATGTTTTGTACTTTTCTAGAGATATGGTCTACAGTTTTCATCAACTCTCGAAAGGCATTCCTCACCCACAAAAGGTTAAAGACCACTGTTTTAGACTATACATTTTAGGCAGCAACAATAATTTGAGTTTTTATTTTTTTTTTTTTTTTTGAGTTTTTAGAATTCTCTAATTTTCAAAGCCTTTTACTGTCCACTGTCTCATTGTATTCTTATCAGTTTTGTCAAGTAAGTATTATCTCCAATGATTGAAGAGAAGACCAGGGGACAAGAATTTACAGGACTCACTTTTTTGGAATTAAAGCACAGGCTCTCAATGTCAGTATTGTAACCCAGCCTTTTCCATCCAGCTAGCTGGGACCAAGAAAACACACAACTTTCAGATGTTTCTATAAAAGATGTCTGGAGTAAGCCTAAATACCAAGACCTTCTCTACTCTTAAGATTTGTTTTTTCAGAAGTAGTCCTTGGTAACAGAATTTATTGGAAGATCACAACTTACTGGCCTCACCACACTTGTGAAATAAGAGTCATCCATCCCAATTGTAGGCCTCCCTGGTAGCTCAGCTGGTAAAGAAGCTACCTGCAATGCAGGAGACCCTGGTTCAATTCCTGCATTGGTAAGATCCGCTGGAGAAGGGAAAGACTACCTACTCCAGTATTCCGGCCTGGAGAATTCCATGGACTGTAGTCAAGGAGTCCGCAAAGAGCTGGACACAATTGAGCAACTTTCATTTCACATCCCAATTATGGGGGAAAACAAAAATAGCATAAGTAACCAACTTGAAGCCAAAGCTGATGGCTTTGGTTTCCATGATGAACCTGGAAAAAAAAAAAGCTCTCAAAACAAGTGAATTTCTCACCCTTCTCAACCTTTTAGGACAGATGATTAGCATCAGCTTCCAAGCAATTTAAGAGCTTTGTCTGAGTTCTCTTGAAGTGTACGCTGGAGGCGGATGGAATGGGGAAAACAAGCAGGTCAGGCAGTTAGCAGGAATCCATGCCCCCTGCAGCACTGGTGGGTACAGAAAAGAAGGTGCTGCCAGGGTTAGGACACACTCAGTACCACGTTCATCTGACCCTGGGCTACAGTGCTAAGACCATACTTGCCACGCCTCTGGAAGCTCTAGCAAGATGTCAGCAGCCTGGCTTGAGAACTGGCTGAATTGTACAACTACCTTGCAGATGGCAAATCCTTCCTCTTTTACATTCTTCGAGAATGTAAACAATTTACAACTCTAGGAGTGAAAAAGAGCAAGGAGAGCTTGAAAGGTCCTGAGCCTTTCATCACGAAATTCTATTCATGATGAAAACATTTCCAAAAAGAAGGCAGAGGCAAAATAACCAGTCTCCCAGTAGAGGCTGTCGTAAGAAGACTCACATGTCGGTGTCCCAGGCAGAAATACACAGCGCACACAAAGGGGAACACTGCAATTCTTCACACAGGTGTGGGCAGAAGAAAGCCAACAAGGCTGGTGAAGCAACCCTGAGCTGGCAATAATGGGGAGCCATTACCAAATCCTGCAGGGAGAGGAGTTATTGTACAAGGGCCACCTGGCAGGAGCTAGGGAACAAGCCAGAGGAAGTATCCTGACCCCTCCGTCCTCCCTGCAGTCTCTGCCAGGACTTCCCATTGGCCAAACCAAATGGGTGACCATAAGGCGAGGGAGCTGTGGAAGGAGTCCCTACAGGTTAGTAGGGACTTCCCCAGGGGCAGAGAGCAAGGGACAACAGTTCTGCAGGGACAAATGGAGGCTCTCCAGCCAACAGAAACTCCAGCAGAACCAAAATAAAAGAATGGACTTAAAAGAATGGAAGCAACAAATTTGCTATTTTGAATCCCTTTGAAAGGAAAGACTATTCCACCCAACGACAATGTATCTTGAGAAAACTTGAATTTTCCTTTTTCTACAGCAGCATGTTTGTATGCCAATAAGAAAGAATTATACTAATCCACTCTGTAGCTGAATTCAGAAAAGATGGATTTCAGAGGTGGTACAGAAACATTCCCGTGAAATAATGAAGCATCATCAAGAAAAGGCTCCCTAAAGTGAGAGGAGAGACGTTTAAGTCCATGAATGGATAGGTTATCTCTTTCACAGTATATCTTTGGAATGAAATGATTTATTACAAAAGGGAAGATTTCTAGACTAGATTTAATGCCAGTCATCCTCATATGTCAAACAATTAAACTATATTTCCACTTATATCCAGCTGGGGAATATGAGAGACTTCTTTTATGGCTTCGTCATATGGTACAGTTTTGAGTCTGCAGGATTTCCATCACTGAGACCAGGATTAGAGACAAGGAACCTTTTATATTATTAGGTAGGGAAAAATTATGTTAAGCTAGCTCTAATACAGAGATAAGTATATTTTAATAAAGCAGAGAGATTCACAAATGACATATAGCTTTGTGTTAACACAATATTCCTGAAAGCTTCTCTAATTATAAAGGAAAACCCATCTCGAATAAAACATTAGCAGTTTAATCCCTAGGTCGCCATGCACAAAGGAAAAACTGACATTGCAGCGGCCTGGAGTCACCGGAACTGAAGCATAACGTTTTTCTTGTGTTGCTGTGCTGGCAGACAATGTCTGTCACTATTAGAAAGAAAGAAAATGAATCTTCAAGAGGAAGGTGTACTCTCGCTCAAGAGCTCAGAAAATAGACCTCTTTTTTTTTTTTAGACAAAAACACATTAGCTTTCCATCAGAAAGCCACTCATACTCTATGAAAAACTGCCTGAGTTTATATTGCATTGTGGCATGGGTCAACAATAGAAAGATGCTTTCTTTCCTGGCAATTATTTTCAACAGAAAAAGAAAATTTTAGATGTCCATTTGGAAATGTTTTCTTCAGAGTGTAGAACTTAAACTCATATCTTGACAATCAAGGTATTACCAGTACTATTATTTCCATTCTCAAATGAAAGTTTTAAAAAATTATTTTCTGCTATAAAGCACAACAGTGAAATCTTTCATTTGGCTCCTTACCTGTATAATTCCAAAGCAGCTGAAATGGAAGACTACTGAAATAAACATACCAAAACAATAAAGATGACAGAATCTAATTCCCCATTGGAGTTTTCCATTTGATTTTTTTAAATGTAGCTTTTCAAGGCCCTAGGGCTTAGGGCCTTAGTACTGATTTATTTTCCTGAGATTCACAGCCATCATTAACTTCAAAAGAAAATGAAGCTGGTGAGTATGGCAGAACATACTAGAAACTCTCCCCAACATCTACTCCTTTGTCCCTCCCAAGGAACAAAATGTCAGTTTCTACCGAAACCGTGACTCAGCTCAACACCTTTACTGATTTTCAAAGTCTGCATGACGGGAGGATGTGGCCATGTGACTAAGTTTCAGCCCATAATGTGGTGATGTTGTTTATGTGTTTGGTTGTTGTCCACTCACTCAGTTGTATCTGACTCCTTGCAGCCTCATGGACTACAGCACGCCAGGCTTCTCTGTCCTTCACAGTCTCCTGGAATTTGCTCCGATTCATGTCCATTGAGTCGATGATGTTCAGCCATCTCCTCTGTCACCCCCTTCTCCTCTGGCCCTCAACCTTCACCAGGATCAGGGTCTTTTTCCAGTGAGTCAGGTGGCCAAAGTATTGAAGCTTCGGCTTCAGCGTCAGTCCTTTCAGTTCACATAATGTGTGTGTGTGTTGTGAGGGGTTTTATGGAAATTTTCTTAAAAGGCAGGGAGTGGGTCATTCTGCTTACCTATCTTCCTTCCTAGGGTGTGGATGTGATGGCTGGAGCTCCTGTGGTGATCCTGAACCATGAGGTGGTTTTGAGGATGGTAGAGCAGAAGGTTGGGAGCCTGAAGCCCAGTGATTCAGCCTGGAGCCGCTGCACAGCGTACGCATGAACTGGCTTTCCCTACACATGTTATTCATGGAAAAGATATATCTGTCTTATATAAGCCACTGTTATTTAGGGATTTTCTTTACGTTTTTATTGCTTAACATTCTGCCTTGCTTTTGTGAGAAGAAACCCTATTGAGGAACCAAAAGGATGAAGGGGGAAAGGATCGTTGCAGAAAGTGTTTCATCCTTGGGAGATGCCAAAGATAACCTTACTGAGTCTCTAAAAATATGACAATCAATGAAGTATCTGCTTCAAAGAAAACTGAATTCATAAACATTACAGGGGGAAAAAAAGTTTCTCACCAGCATATTTTTGATATGACATTTCCAATCTTTAAAATGACTTTTACCAAAATTGAATGTTATGTAGAACAAGTTTTGACCGAAAAGATGGTGTAGCACAATACTCACAAATCCTGAGGACCTTGACCAGCCCTTAGGTAGGATTTACAAGGAGAATACAGGATAAAGGACAGATGTGTCCCCTCGTGTCTCTCTCCCCCAACTCAGGCAAGGTGACCTGCTCAAATGTCACTCTCCCAAACCTCTGCTTCTAAAATTCTAACTCACCCACCCCCTGTCAGTGCCAGCTCCACTGGTCCACTCTCTCTCTCTTTAATTTCTCTTCTTACCACCTACTACTATCTAACAAGCCACATACATATGTATATATATTTTTTAATTTATGTATCTTATTAGTTGCCTATTTCCTGTGCCGGAATATAAGCTCCATGAAGGCAGGGATCTCTTTATGTATTTGTAACCCTTACATGTGGATGTCCCTGGTGGCTCAGTGGTACAGAATCTGCTTGCCATGTAGGAGATGAGGGTTTGATCCCTGGGTTAGGATTAAATCCCCTAGAGAAGAAAATGGCAACCCACTCCTGTACTCTTGCCTGGGAAATCCCATGGACAGAGGAATCTGGCAGGCTACAATCCATGGGTTCACCAGAGTCAGACATGACTCTAAACCACCAGCAACCCTTATAGGTAATGGAACGCCTGGCCCACAGCATTTACTCAATAAATATACAATGTGCTGTAAAAGGAAGACTGTGAGAACGAAGCTTCTCTCTGACTAGATTGTAAGTAGACTGTAAACCCCGGGGTGAGTAGGACATCTGGGTTCATATGGCTCCGGTTCAGGGAGGCTTCAGCTGCAAAGACCTTGTGGCCCTGTGTGTCTTGTCCGAGAGCAAGCTTTGGGGTGTGTAGCGAAGGCAATCCCC
The DNA here is from genome assembly GCA_006410615.1 of Neotragus moschatus. NCBI lineage: Eukaryota > Metazoa > Chordata > Mammalia > Artiodactyla > Bovidae > Neotragus > Neotragus moschatus. Next base: position 22,837 of record SJYA01002919.1, read on the forward strand.
CGGGCCACGCACTCAGGAGACCCCATAATGGGGCTCCAGTGTTCCACGCCCACTTGCTGTCTTGAATTATTTCTTAATTTTATCTTTGAATTTGTGTTTTGTAAGTGACATTTCATGGGTCAGGGGAGTACACACCAGGAAATCAGAGCCTGGGTTCATTCAGCTGCCCACTCCCCTGCCATGACCACGCCTGCCTTCACTCCGGAAGGGGTCCCAGGCATGGGCATCCAGGTGAGTCACGCACACCCTGTGTGCCAAGTCACCAGGCAAGACCCCTGGCAACACTGGGATATTGCATTCATCCCACAATAACCCCATGACCCAGAGAAAAAGTGAAAGTTGCTCAGTCATGTCCAACTCTTTGCAACCCCAAGGAATATACAGTCCATGGAATTCTCCAGGCCAGAATACTGGAGTGGGTAGCCTCTCCCTTCTCCAGGGGATCTTCCCAATGCAGGGATTGAACCCAGGTCTCCTGCATTGCAGACGGATTCTTTACCAGCTGAGCCACAAGGGAAGCCTGAGAATACCAGAGTGGGTCAGTTCAATCCAGTTCAGTCGCTCAGTCATGTCCGACTCTTTGTGACCTCATGAATCACAGCACGCCAGGCTTCTCTGTCCATTACCAACTCCCAAAGTTCACTCAGACTCACATTCATCGAGTCCGTGATGCCATCCAGCCATCTCATCCTCGATCGTCCCCTTTTCCTCCTGCCCGGATTCCCTCCCAGCATCAGAGTCTTTTCCGATGAGTCAACTTTTCCCATGAGGTGGGCAAAGTACTGGAGCTTCAGCTTCAGCATCATTCCTTCCAAAGAAATCCCAGGGCCGATCTCCTTTCAGAATGGACTGGTTGGATCTCCTTGCAGTCCAAGGGACTCTCAAGAGTCTTCTCCAACACCACAGTTCAAAAGCATCAATTCTTTGGCACTCNGGACTACTGGCCTGACCACTCTGCAAAGCTGGCACAGAGAAAGTCCCCTACCGCAGAATGAAAGGACCTACTAGGCAAGCACGACATCAGTCTTCACCTACAAGACAAATGGTTGGTGTCCCGGGAAGTTTTCTTAACTTCAATTTGTTATCTGCTCTAAACTTGTCATCAACGGGTAAACCTTAGCCTTCTCTGCCCCAGCCGTCTATCAATATATGGCTATCTAACTCCACCCCCTTGACTAGGGCGAAAAACTAGAAAAAATAGTTGAATATGTTAAGTATTCTTGGATAGGGGAAGACCTTTCTATGTATGATTTCAAAGCAAGAAAACCATAAAGAAGATTGAGTGGTTTTAGAAAATAAAAATGTTAAATGTATGGGAGAAAAAACCATCAACTAAAGGTCAAATAAAGCCAGAGGAGGGGCCATGAGGATGCCCATAGAGTGTCCATAATAAGTGTGTCGATGACAAGTGTTGTTCAGTTGGCTTAGAGGTGAAAGGTCAGAGCAGCAGGATTTGGTCCTCGAGTGCTTCTTTCTTGAGGCACTCAGATGCCCCCTGACTGAAGGGGAGTGTGCTGAGCAGGCATGCTGGCAGGGTCAAGAAGCTGCAGCTGGAGGAGGAGAAGGAAGTGGGAACACTTCCTTGAAGATTGACAGTCACCAGCCCCAAATCTAGAAGGACTTCTCTGCTGACTCCTCAGTGTCAGCAGACTTTGTAAATACAGTGAAAGACCAGGCCAGAAAAGGGCATCATCCATCAACTTAAAATTGAGTATCCTTTTAACAAATGAGTTATTTAGCTGTTTTAATGATTATGGACTTCCCTGGTGGTCCAGTGGTTAAGACTCCACACTTCCACTGCAGGGAATGCGGCTTGGATCCCTAATGGGGGAAAGATCCCTCATGCCACACGCCGTGGTCAAACATACACACACACACACACACACACACACACACACACACACACACAAATTTATTGTAACTCAGTTGACAAAGAGGGTGATCCGCTGAAGCTGATGCAAACCACCAAATCATAACTCTTGTCACCGAGCAGCTTAATCTACACGTGACTCAAATCTACATGCAACAGATCATCTGTCTCTCGGCGAAATTGCAGGATTTCAGCATTTACAAGCTAGTTCTGGCTCCATGGCAACCCATATTCCATAGCACAGGACAGCATCTGGAGATTCTAAACCCTGAGCCTGCGGCCTAAAAGAAAAGGAAGTGGCTGCAGCATTTCAGTGACAGGCTCATTCACGAAAGGAATGAAGATTAAGAATTTAAGTCACAAAGGCTTGATAAATTACCGACTTGACAGTTTTCTTCCATGGTGGCCTAGTGGTAAAAGATCCACCAGCTAAGGGGGGAGACATGGGTTTAATCTGTGGGTTAGGAAGATCTCCTGGAGCAGGAAATGGCAACCCACTCCAATTTTCTTGCCTGAGAAATCCCATGGACNCAAAGGCTTGATAAATTACCGACTTGACAGTTTTCTTCCATGGTGGCCTAGTGGTAAAAGATCCACCAGCTAAGGGGGGAGACATGGGTTTAATCTGTGGGTTAGGAAGATCTCCTGGAGCAGGAAATGGCAACCCACTCCAATTTTCTTGCCTGAGAAATCCCATGGACAGAGGAGCCTGGTGGACGGCAGTCCATGAAGTCGCAAAAGAGTCAGACACGACATAGCGACTAAACAACAACAACAAATTCTAGAAAAAAGGAGACAAAAGGGAACTGACTCTGCCTTCGGTCTTCATGTCAACCCACAGGAGGGTCTAACCAGTGGTAGCGAAGGCGCATCATGACAAGACTCCTCCCCTGAAGGGTGGACAACGAACCAAAGTCAGGATCCAGAGGTGTGTCCTGGACCCTTAAGAGAGAAGCTTTCAAAAGGTGTAGAGAAAAGGTGCATGTGTCTTCCAGGGTCTGGAAAATTCTGACTGCTCCTACATCAGTCTCCTAAAGCGTAGTGGGGTCCAGCAGGAACAAGGCCACACTGTGACTTGCAGAGGAGAGCTACTGTCAGGAGGAGGGGGATGGAGGAGGGCAGAGGGGTTGTCATGTGGCCCCACGTGGCTGGGCACGTCCATCCTCCGTCCTCCACAGGGCAGAGGGGAACACGGCAGTCTGACTCCACAGGGCAGAGGGAACCGGGCAGTCTGACTCTGGGCTGCCAGCTGGGAGTCTCTCTGCCTCGTCTCTCGCCCTCTGCCCTGCTTGGCTCCTGCCTGTCCCCTGCAGCCACTGTTGCTGCCTTCGCACGCTCTGCCATGACTGGACGGCTTTGAGCTCATGCTTCCTGGATGCCTCCTGGCTGTGGCTGTTGGCTCTTTGAGGCTCTGGCTCCTCTGCTATCACCACTGCGGGTCCAGAGGTCATAGAAGGATTTGCCAAGACTATTACACCTGGCCCGTATACAGTGCCAGGCAGAGGAGACCGGTGTGCCGAGAGAGAGACGTGACAGAGATGTATATCGCAAAGGTGGCCCACTACCGTGACTGTGTTTTCTGAAGTGTCTGTGACTGTAGAGTTTGTCTCCATGGGACTGGCACACTCATCACTCCAGTCCTGTCCATACACGTGGCTCCGGCTTTCTCGAAAAAGCCCGGCAGCTTCCCTCTTGTCGGCCCAGGGCCCCAACCTTTGGACTTCATCCGGCTCTCTGGATTTGCCCTGATTGTCTCTTGCTAGCTCTCCCAGCTGATGACAAGTTGGGAAGATTGGCTTTCTGCTGTGGCATTTCCCCACCATCCTGCCTTTCAGATTGCCTTCCAGGGGGCTTCCCTGGTTGTCCAGTGGCTAAGACTCTGCACTCCCAATGCAGGAGGCCTGGGTTCTAGCCAGTCAGCGAACTAGATTCCACATACCACAGCTGAGATCTAGCACAGCCAAATAAATAAATAAATGCTAAAAAAAAAAAAAAAAGATGGCCTTCCAGGGTCCAGGTGAGCAGCCCACTCAACTTTGGCTTCTCCAGAGTACCCCAGCTTCTCTAGGGGGAGAAATCAAACAAAGCAACAAAGCTAAGGTTTGTTTCTTACAGAAGACCTGGAAAGTACAGAAAGGAATAAAGAAGAATATTAAAATTACCCTTATGCACCCAGCCAAGAGAGTTAATCACAGATAACATTTTAAAGAATTTCCAGAAATATGTAATTTGAATTTACCATTATTGAAGTTGTGTATGTGTGTGTACATGTTTAAGTGTATTAAGTGGACATACATATTTACTCACATTTATCTTTTCCCTACATGATTATATATGTGCATACATATGGGTGAACATAACATGAAAATTCTTAGGAAATGTTTTATTAAGTAACTGTATAAGTTTCTGTTTTATGAATATTCCATAAGTTAGCAATTCACCTCCTACTGGACTTTTACATTGTCTCTGAATGTTGCTACTTGTAGGAAGAAAGAACGTCTGTGTCCTCTACTGTGTTCTTTTTTTTTTAAATATACTTTTTTAATGTCAGTGGCTGGAGACTTTATTTCTTTCTATTTATTTTGGCCATGCCGTGGGACCTGTGAGACCTTAGCTTCCCCACCAAGGATTGAACCTGTGCTCCCAGCATGGCTCTCCCATGTCCTTGCCTCAACAGCACAAGAGGGTGCCCCCCCAGAGGTGTCCCTCCTCCCCCAGCACCTCCGCAAGGAGACAGACTGCTAGTCCCACTGCCAGGGTTTGACCCTGACCTGGATCAGTGTTTCACTAACTGTCAGGGTTATGGAGCCTTCAAAGTGGTCAATTCCTCTCTCACAGGCTGGGTCAAGCGTAGGGGGTCGTCTTGTCTGGGCCGCTTCACCCCACCCCCTGATGGAAAGATGCCAGTAACTGTCATTGGTGTAGCAGTTGGGAGAGTGCCCATCACGTTGGTTCTACCCTGTCTGTCTTCACACTGCACCTGAGCACGCAGAGCCCTGCTCCTGGGCTTGACGTAGTGAGAAGGAAGAGGCCTTCTTTGCCACAGGTCTAGACAAGGTATTAGCAGAAAGCACTGCTTTGGGGTTATGGGCTAATTGCCTAGAGTAGCTTTTTAACAAAATGTGAAATGTGTGGAGAGACACACAAGACCGACGAGGCCCCAGGCTGGCCACCCTTCCCAGCCTATCCTTACACTGGGGTTGGGGCGGCCGGGGTGGTGGCAGAGGGAGTCTGCAGAACCAGTTTGGCTCTCTTTGTCATTGCTTTGATGCATCCCATTCCTTCCTCTAGGATGTGGGGACACTTGTCACTCACCAACCTCTCTTCATAGACAGAAAAATCTACACAAGCAAACAAGTGCTGAGCTCTGCTTCAGTTGTGTCTGACTCTTTGCAACTCTATGGACTGTAGTCCACCAGGCTCCTTTGTCCACGGGATTCTCCAGGCAAGAAAACTGGAGTGGGTTGCCATGCCCCCCTCCAAGGGATCTTCCCAACCCAGGGATGGAACCTGCGTCTCTTATGTCCCCTGCCTTGGCTGGTGGGTTTTTTTTTTTTACCACTAGCGCTACCTGGAAGGCCCCACACAGGCAGATAAGACTACTCTTCAATCAACAGCTGAGACTCACTGGACAGAATTTGTCCTAGAAAGGGACTTTGTTTTGATGTCATTGTTGAGGTTGTTTTAATAGCTGGATCAATAAAACACAGAGGAAAGTGGCCTGAAGTGGAGATTCCACGTAAGTTTCTGATTATGCAATCAAGATTGAAGGCAGGAGGAGAAGAGGACGACAGAGGATGAGATGGTTGGATGGCATCACCGACTCAATGGACATGAGTCTGAGTAACTCCATGAGTTGGTGATAGACAAGGAGGCCTAGCCTGCTGCAGTCCATGGGGTCACAGAGTCGGACATGACTGAGCGACTGAACTGAACTGAGCCCCAGAATTCTGTTCTCAGCAGCAAGACAGTGGAAGGAGCCAAGTGGGCAGAGCTGAGCAGGAGGCCTGGCCCTCAGGTTCAGCTGGATGGGGAGGGCTGGCTGGAAGTGACCAGGAAGCTTTGGACCAGGACTTCCTGAGCAGGGGCTGTGGTGAGGCCCTGTGGCCTTGCCCCAGGACTGAGGCAGCAGGCGGAAGGGTTCTCTCTGTGCTTAAGCCTCATTGAACACTTCTGGGTCAGGTCTGGCACACAGCACATGCTCGAGAATTCTTTCGGTCCCACATTAACTATTCAGACAAGAGAAATGTCTGTACTCTGTGTTATTTCCAAGACATTTCATGCAATTTCTATGAAGACTAAGCAAAACTTTTTTTCAATACTGAATGTGAACTTTGAAGCAAGAACATTAAAAATTCTTGGGATAATAAGAGTTTGTAACATTGGGATAATATTTTTACAACTCGGGGGGCAAACTTCATGTTTTATAACTCTGCTAGAGGGCGCTCCTGGTGGTTCAGAAGTGAAGAATCTGCCCATGAGGGAGACATGGGTTCAATCCCTGGGTCAGGAAGATCGCACAGGCTGTGGAGCAACTAAGTCTGTGTACCACAACTATTGAGCTTGTGGTCTGAAGCCCAGGAGCTGTAACTACTAAGCCTGCATGCCCCAGAGCCCATGCTTGGCAAAAAGAGAAGCCTGTAATGAGAAGACCACACGTTGCAATGACAGAGTACCCTGCACTCGTCACAACTAGAGAAAAAGTCCACGCAGCAACAAAAACCCAGAAGAGCAAAAATGAAATAAACATAAAATCACATGATAAGATTCTGGTAGATTTGCCACCTAGGAATAGAGGAAGAATCAGGACACAATTTTATTTAGTTCCTCATTAAACAAGTCAGAGATACTAGGAGGACTTCTGCGTTGAAACAGTGGACTGAACAGCTGCCTCTCACTTTGCTCCCTCCTGAAATCTACAGGGAAGAGACTAAACAAGCAAAGACAAAAATAGGAATCCGCAAAGACAGAGAGAACACCCAGCACAGAGAGGAAAACACCAAGCACATTTTGGAAACTGGAAACCAAATGAGCTGGTGGCGACTGATTAGGAGACCCAAGAAAGTCAGTTCCTACCTCAGCGGTGAGGAAAGCTGAAGGCACTGGTCTACACTGCAGAAACTTGAAAAGACACAGGAGCTGGCAATACCCAGGGGTCCCTTGCACACTCAGGCACAAAACTACTGGTCACCATGAATGAATATAGTGTGGTACATCAACAATGGAATCATACTCAGCACTGAAAAGAAACGATCTATCAAGCTGTGAAAAGACATTGAGGAAACTTAAAAGCATATTACTAAATGAAAGAAGTCAGTCTGACAAGGCCACATACTGTATGGTTCCAACTAATGTGACATCTTGAAAAAAGCAAAATATGGAAACATTAAAAAGATCACTGGTTGCCCAGCATTGTGGGAGAGGGTAGGAATGAAAATGGGGTACACAGGAGATTCTTATGGTGGTGGAACTACTCTGAATGAGACTATAATGGTGGACATGTGTCTCTTATACATTTGTCCCAATCCATTGAATGCACAACCCTACCGTAAACTATGAACTTTGGTCAATAATAATGTGTCCATGTTGGTTCATTGATTGTAATAAATGCACCATACAGACGCAGGGATATTGATGGTGGGCAGGGGGAGTGTGGATGAGAGGTTTACAGGGAACTGTACTTTTCTTGTCCAATTTTCTGAGAACCCAAGACTGTTCTATATAATAAAAAAATGCCATAATATGTTCTGTTTAGGAAATCCTTGCCCCACTTGGAATGTTCTCTTCCAATATTTTATGATTTTAATATTTACATCATAATCCCTCAGGAATTTATTTTGGTTACTAGAAATCAGAATTTGGAGAAGGAAATGTCAACTCACTCCAGTACTCTAGCCTGGAGAATTCCATGGACAGATGAGCCTGGTGGACTGCAGTCCATGGGGTCGCTAAGACTTGGACATGACTGAGTGACTTCACTTGCACTTTTCACTTTCATGCATTGAAGAAGGAAATGGCAACCAACTCCAGTGCTCTTGCCTGGAGGATCCCAGGGACGGGGGACCCTGGTAGGCTACCCTGTATGGGGTCACACAGAGTTGGACACGACTGAAGCAACTTAGCAGCAGCAGCAGCAGAAATCAGAATAGTGATTGCATAAGGGATTCTGTAAAGGAGATAAGGGGGGGCAGGAAACGAGCTAAAAAGGGGGAGGAAGAATTTACTAGGATGGTGGCTATATATATACATATAAAATAAATATATATTACATTATATATAATATAAATTGTATATAATTGTATATATATTATAATATAT